>OVBJ01001820.1:385-23575 GCA_900406535.1 Noccaea bulbosa
TTTTGTCATGTAGAGAGAAGAGAAGTATCGTTGCAGTGAAACTGGTTATCGCATTCCTTTCAAATGCAAAGAGGTGAGAGGAGAAGAAGCTTCACACAAGAAAGATGGAGAAGAAGAAGAAGCGCAAAATGGTCAGTCTAATAATGTCGATGACGACGAAGAAGTTGTTGCTTCAGAGAAACCGAGGAACCTTCTGGATGATTCGCCGGCGGTGAAAGTAAAGAAGTCACAGTCTTACAAAACTTACAGAAGCTGTGTTCCATCTGCAAATGAGGAGAAAGTATCAGTTCTTGGTTTTGAGGTAAAAGAAACATTTTTTCATTTCCTCACTGTTTTTTTGGATTGAAAAACAAAAGGACTCAACAATTTGTGCTAACATAATGGACAGGCGGTTATGTTCGGACTGTTACTGGTAAGCGGATCTGCCATATACTACAGGAAGAAACAGATGGTACCGATGCTTGGAGTCTCCAATGGAAGATCACAAAGCAATTCTCGGTTTTAAACATAACTCTGTTTCGGTGTGTAAATAAACATTTCATCTGCTTAATCAGAAACAGAGACTAACATTTGCCATTCTCTATTGAAAAGATGAGAGATATGCTTTGAGTGTATAGANAGAGATATGCTTTGAGTGTATAGAGTAGCTTATTCTAGGGGACTTTGGTATAATTAGATCAACACATTTTTAGGCACTTAATTGTGCTCCACAATAGTGTTCCTCAATCCCACTTGTTACTCTTAATATTTAGAAAANTTGTTGTTACTCTTAATATTTAGAAAACAAATTGAATCACATTTTTAAGGCACTTAATCGTGCTCCACATTAGTTCATCCATAAACTAACTTGTATATTAAAAGTTTACTGAAAAGTTAATAAATCTTGTGTATAACAAGTTGATGCTAATACGAAAATTCGATTTGAATATCCTGAACGGAACCCTCTTTTTCTTGGATCACTTAACGCCATAAGCTTATTCACTCCACTAGAATTTGGATCGAATACTTGAAATATGAACTAAGCATTCGTCCAACATATACATTATTATCATTGGAAAATTTGAAATAACAAGAAAAAATACAAAAATGAACAAGCGGTATGTAAAATATAAGTAATACTCGATCAAAAACAGAAAAAAAAAAAAAAAAAAAAAAAAAAAAAAAAAAAAATNGTTATCAACAGTTGTATCACATATAGCAAAGTTACTAAGAGTAAACTTCTTCTTATCCTTTCCCGTGAAGTATGTTTATGTCACCATCAATCTCTCCACATACATCTAAAATACCAACAAGAGACATACAAAACAAAGTTAGAAAGTTGTTGTTTTACCTCGGTTTCTTCTATCTCGACCTTGTCGCCGACATCAAAATGGTGCCTTAAGTACAGGAGCTGCACGGAGTAGAAAAGCTCCTTCCAAACCTGCCCATAGAGAAATGTAATGATGAATGAGTTTGTGGTAAAGCATAGCAAAAAGTTTATCCCGCCAATTCCTTGTAGCACAATCTCAAGTGCTCCCAGAAAAATCCCAATCACAAGGTTGAAACAGAGCCCAATTCTACACGAAGCTGCATCCGTGTCATTCAGGGACAAGATAAGGCATATGTGTCGTTTGAAAGAATGCACCTGAAAATTACAATAACATGGTTCATATGTACAAAATCATTCATGTAACTGTGTCTAAGTTGAATGATGAATATTTCTTGTAGAAACAATGAGCTGATTCTGATGTTCTCATTATCGTCATATGTTCTCCTGAAGAGTTTCAAAGCCTCCTCCTTAGGAAGATATGGTTTGAGATCTTCCAAATCAATGAACCTAAAAACCAGAATTTTAGTCATTATGATCATTGGGAAACTTGAAATAAGCTAGAAAAGAAAAATTTACAAAAATGAACAAGCTCGTAAGTAATATATAAGCAAAACTTGATCAAAAACAGAGGAAAAAAAAGGTATATATGTACTTTTTCTAAGGGTTTCCAACATGTACATTATTATCATTGTAAAAACTGAAAAAAAAAAAAAGAATTGACAAAAATAAGAAAAACATATGTGAAACATAAGCAATACCCATGAAATTAATCAAGAGAAAAAACAAAAGAAAACAAAATATATGTAGTCTCTTTTTGGAGTGTTGAAAACCATCGTGAAAGAAAAATAATAAGATCCCCAAGGTTCATTACTTGTAAAACACCTGATGTAATCTCATATACTAAGAAAGAATGTTCAAAACTTGCAACACAAGAAACTCCGTAAATAGCCTTTACTATATATCTTCGCATAGGAAACCAAACTTACAAGCCTCATTGCAGCAGCCCCGGATGAAGGTGGAGGCATATCAATTAGTCGGTATCCGAGAATGTTTACTAAGTTATTATCCCAACAGATTTATGGATATCTCTCCCAAGGTTAGACCCAACAGAACCATTAGTAAAGGCTAAACGATCCCAACCAAACCGTAAAAATAAAATACTCCATGAAATCTCCACTCTCTTTTATTTCCTTGTTAATTAAATATTTTTGAAATAAAAAGTAGTTAACCTAGAGTATATTATTAATGATCAATAAAGTTCGACCGAGAGCAACGCAGCCTAAACAAAAATTAGGGTTTTGACCAAAGATGGAGCAACAAGAAAAGAAGAAACAAAAAGGCAACAGAAGAACACAATCGAAATCAACTTCCTCCTTTCCTCTCGATCTAACCAGGGAGATACTCTCAAGGCTGCCTGAGAAATCAATTGCGAGGTTTCGTTGCGTTTCAAAGCATTGGTCATCAATCATCACCGATCCATATTTCATCAACTTGTTCGAAACTCGGTGCCCACGGCCGATTCTTCTACTCTGCCTCAAAAAAGGTAACGAGTTGTTTGTCTTCTCGATTCCGCAGCATACTCAGAATTCGAACACGACTCTGCCTATCGATCTTTATCATACGAAACTCCCAGGAGAATATAGTTACTTGTTCCCTACGGAATCTGTCCATGGTTTGATATGCTTTCAAGAATTACAAACGCCAATATTTTTGATATGGAACCCTAGCATGAGAAGTTTTTTAAATTTACCCAATGCCAATAGCCATAAGAGCTGGAAAAAAGTAGCAGTGTTTCTAGGATACGATCCCATCGAAGGCAAACACAAGGTTATGTGCATTCGCTATAAAAAAACTTCCTACGTAAGCCGAGTTTTAACATTGGGATCAGCTCAAGAATCATGGAGAACGGTCAGGACAAATCATAAGCATAGTGCTAGCTATCATACTAAGACCATGATTATTGGTAGATCTTAGGAAGTTTCTTAGACAAATTAATGCATTTTTTTAAATCAAAAAGAAAAAGAAAAAAAGAAAAGTTTCTTATATAAGATGTTTTAAGAAACGAATCTTGTGTTTATGTTCCTTTCTCTTTCCTCTTTTTTTATTTTCTCTCTCTTCTTCTTCTCTCTTTCTTAAAATAATATTAACTAAGATACAATTTTCGTTTCTTCCAATAATCTTGCTCTAATGGGCGATGCATCAATGGGGTAATATATTATCTAGCTGATTATCACGACACGTTTGATTTTGTTTTGATGAGCTTTGATGTCAGATCTGAAAAGTTTGATATTTATGATAAAACTACCATCGGATATTCATGTATCGGATAATCGTGAAGATGTGCTGATAACTTATGAGGGGAGGGTAGCTTGTGCTGATGAAGATAATGAGAGAATATTGTGGATTTTGGAGGATGCAGAGAAACACAAGTGGTCGAGTCAAGACTTTCTTGTACCTTTACGTCACCGTGATCAGAGTTTGAAAGCCAAATTCAATCTATTAGGCACTCATGCTGGTGAGTTTGTTTACGTATCATCCAAGTTTCGTAAATCGAATTATATATTATTTTATGATCCGGTGAGAAACAGCTGTAGAAGGTTCGAGTTTAAAGGAATCACACACGATGGAGTTGGAAACGAACAACTCAGCGACGAACAACTCAGTGGTTTCCCGAATCACATTGAGAGTCTAATGTCTGTGTAACAATTGTTGCTTTTTTAATTTTTGGTTTTCTTTCTTCACTTATGCAACGTTATGATTTATTTATTTATTTTTTTTTTTCCTGTCAATTTGTCATTCGTTTACTTTGATTATATCGATCCAGTTCTTTGTAATTTAAAAGAAAAATATATAAACTGCACAAGTTTGGAACAATATGATACTAAGCTTTAACACGTATATACCATTGTAGTTTGTCCTGTTTAGACCTTATTTGAAGTTTAAGAGGTGAAGAAGACGCAAAAGCCACCCTCTAGACGTCTAATAGGCCCAAGCGTATAGAAAACTCTGTTCTTGTGCAGAATCAGCCCTCTAAAAGACGTTCAACATAAACTTTTTGAGCTTTGTAGACCACTGTAAATTTTCTAGTTTAGTATTTCGAGATTTGGCTTCAAAAGGTTGAGTGATCTGGCCAATTTTTTAATATTTTTTTTTTTATCCTTCAATTTCTGCTGAATTCCATGCGCTTGAACCTGTCACGAGAGGATGATCCAGAAAGGTGATGAAAAATCCACTTTTTTTAGGTCTGAATATCTGGAAGAGACATGGTGAATGATCAATTTTTTGCAACTCCAGAAACTGTACATATATGCCTAAGGAAAATGATTAGCCCAATGTTCATTAGTCAAGGAAAATGATTAACCGCTTAGAGATCGGAGAGAGTCATCATCCTCATTCTTTAAGCAAACTTACATCTTGTAATGCCAGAAGGAAACCAATGAGCCAGTTAATAACAAAACTCAAAACACATATAATAGAGAGGATATGGAAAATCCAATAGACGGAAGTGGACACCACGTTAAGTCGTTAACTATGGAGCTTGTGTAGAATA
Organism: Noccaea bulbosa; assembly: GCA_900406535.1. Taxonomy (NCBI): domain Eukaryota; kingdom Viridiplantae; phylum Streptophyta; class Magnoliopsida; order Brassicales; family Brassicaceae; genus Noccaea; species Noccaea bulbosa. The sequence goes on from OVBJ01001820.1 coordinate 5,245, forward strand.
TATATATATATATTTTTTTACTAATATATTAGTTATAGAATGAATATGTAACTGCCATGTTTTGGTTACTTCGACTAGAAGCTATTGAGTAACACAAAGGCATAAGATTCTCAGGACAAATACAATTAGTCTTTTATGAAAGGTAAATTTGTTTTGAAGTGGGATTCATCTTCAATGGTTATAAAAAGTTGATCGATGAGATGAATTCTATGTACACCATCATATGCGTCATGGCCCTATATTTATATTATACCATGGGATAAATTATGGCTGCTATGTGACAGTGATATATAAATATATTCCCAAGGAACAATTTTTAATCGTGGGTCTAGTCAATCTTGTCATTCTCATCTTTATTTCCACAAACTTTAAGATTTGCATAAATCTCAAGATATATAAAGAATGCTTAAGGTGATTAACGCAGATATGTTTAGCTAATGTAAATTTTTTTGCTAATTTTTCGACAGCTCAAAAAAAATTATTCGATGTTTTGCTTAGGTGAACTCTTATAAATAAATATAAATGAAGTCTATGTTGGCGTAATAAGTTCGAAAAAATACGCAGCAAAGAATCAAGTTGTTTACGATATCATATTATATTATTATTACCTAACGAAAGCCTTTGCTCAAAAAAAAAAAAAAATATTATTATAATTATTTTTTTTTTTGGTATCAATGTTAAGATTTATACCATTTTCTGAGAATACAAGGTTTTGTTGTTGTTGAACAACTTATTACAAAAACAAACCGGAGCAAAAGGAAGAAAGAGAAGCAGAAAATACATTAAGGGGGGAGGAAACTAAAAAACAGCTCCAAGAGAGACGGGGAGGAGGAGTTCACCGGCGGGAAAGATAAGAGACGATCTCGCATGCATCATCCGACTGACTCCCGCTTTGACCGCTGCTATCGTTGTCGTCACTCCTCTGAAGATCCTTCCATTGCGCTCCAACCAAATCTGATAAACGATAACCTGGACCAGCAGCTTGATAACCACTCCTATTTATATATTATTATAAATTATAAATAGTACTAGATACATACAGAGTTACAGACTAATAGATATGGTGAGGAATACAAATAAGCTTGAAGAGAACTAGGTAGATACTATATAATATATTCTGTATATGCAAACTGCCAAACTCTAGTGCACACATTCGTATACAATTATGGTTAGATAAAATAATTGTGAAATGAATATACATATACTTGATTCGTCAAAAAAATGAAAAAAAAGAATATACATATACTTGACAAAACTTCTTAGATGTTAATAAAATATGTTTATAAAATTTATTATACATCAATTAACTTGGGTATGCATGCATATAGTTATGTGCTTAGCTTTACCTTTTGGATACGAAAGGGATGAAATGTACTTGAGAAAAGTACAAGGGAACCCCCTTGGCACGTGCAATATCATATGAGTTGTATATTGATTTTAGTTATTAAGTACATAAATGATAAAACTACATGAAAATACTTTATAAAAAAAAAACTGTATGAAAATACACGAAAAGAAAAAACTCAATTATTGAAATTCGTATCCGGAACATAAAGCAAAGGCCACATAAATAAATTCCCTACATGTCACGTTTCAGACCAGCTGTTCTACATATCATTCTCTCTCTTTTTCTCATTTCGTTTGTTCTTTTTTCTATATAATATCATATTTTCATTAATGGGTATATATATCTCTGGGACAAAAAGAGACGACATAAGAATACGGATTCATGCTTAAAGATAACATTATATATATCTCACAGAAATATATAAAGATTCATAACAGAAATTATTTTTCTCTCTCTACCCTAATGTTTAGAGTAAAAGTTTGCAACCATATTAAACAGAATAAAAACCATCTAACCTATAAAGAACACTAACCATCCTAGCTCATGAAAGTGATAAGCCTCTCATTCTCTTTCTCTCTCTCTCTCTCTTGTTATCTTGCTTTTGTTCTTACCCTTCTTCTTTGTTCTCTATCATAGTTTGAATTCAAGAAAACCTAATAAAAACCCTACTTCCATCGATGTTAGTTTCTGTTTTTATTTCAACCAACCAACGGAGATAGAATAATAAAAAAAAGCCAACCCACAAGGCTAGAAACCATGCGGAATCTCCGTTCCCTTCGGCTCCAGTTGTTGCTTCGTACACTATTTACGGTCGGTTTAGTCACTCTTCTAATGATCGATGGGTTTGTATTACAAAACAACAACGAGACCGAAAAAACAAAAGAGATTGCTATAGCTGCGACTACGAACAACTCCATTATACACGCTAAGGAAATACAAGAACAGCTTGAAGATGGATCAAGACATGGCGATCTTAGTTACGTAGCCAGCAACAGAAAAGTGCCTCGTGGACCCGATCCTATACACAACAGGTTCTTTACCGATTTCTTGTTTTAGTTATCACTTTCAATTAACACATCCTTACGCCTACAAATATGTATTTTGCATGGTTCTTTATTTTCTTCTTTTCAGCAATATATGGTTCAGTGATAAATCGATGTTGTGATGGATTATTAACAACTAGAAATAAAATATTCAGAAGAAAGCTAAATCGGTTATAAATCTATACGCATATTAATTATTTAATTATATATATGTTTTTCGTCCACCATGTATTTACTTCTAGGACAAAATTACTATAAAAATAAAGACTTTGCTTCTTTTAACTAACTCAGATTCGGTGAGACACATCACAGAGGCTCACAAAAGGCTGTCTGCTAGCTTTATTCAGTCTATATACGTTAACAATCTTGTTTTTAACTACTCATTATAAGATGGCTTTTTAAAAAAAGCTTTATTTTTCCTTTATGGAAGCTTTAGCTCTTTTAATACTCTCTTTTCCTCTCCTTTATTTCACCTCATTTCTTAGTTATCTAGAGAAACCGCTTAAGATTCTCAATTGATTACTAGAAAAATAGTTATTTGCATTCCATGTAAATCAAACATTGTGGATTTAGTGATTCAGTTGTTTCTTGATTTCTAAGGATTAAATATATGTTGTGTCTTATTATAGGAGAGCAGGGAACTCAAGACGGCCACCGGGGAGAGCATAAGTACGGTGAAAGCTTGGGAAGAAGCAGAAGGAGAAACATTTGCTGGCAGATAGGTCTTGTAATGCTGCTAGATTCTCTTTTCCTTTCATTTGGGATCTAATCTTTTATATATGCTCAAAATACTTGTGACCCTACACTTCTACTTTTGTAATGTTTTTTTTTTTGTTTTCCTAGCAAAGAAATCTCGAGCTTAGTTAGAGGAACTAAGGAAAAAGAATACACTAATATCTTTATAATTAGAAACAAGTTATATATTTCTTAAAAAGGATCTCAATGTAACAGAAAATAGGTATAGGTAAATGCAATCCTATTTTATATTTAAGTATTTCTATATCATATATTAGTTGTTTAGATGGTCTATTTCATTTCATACAGTACGTCTTCCCTAAATTAGAGATATAATCGTAAATAAGTAGAAATTGTTTTCTTCCCCCAACAATATGCATTATGCAGACTTGCAGAGCTTGAATTCAGCTGGCAACGCAATGATAATACTAACACAATCCAGTAGATTACATGTTATGATCAAGTGGAAGTTGATTTTTGCCCGTCATTGTTGCAAACAACATCTTTTTCGGATGTTATGTTCTTTAAACAAGTAGTACAGTATGTTGATTTACTTAATGACAACACACTATTTAACATGATATGGCTTTATTAAGTTAAAAAATAAAAAGCGTGCAAAAAAATTTACTTATATATAAAATTTGACAAACACATCATTTCTGAACAATAAGTGCTAAGATTAGACTATTTATCTAATTAACCCTTATAAAAAGACCCTCACACACAAAAAAAAAAAATTATTTATCACATTTTATGCACGATAAAAGATGAAGATATTGATTTATGTAAAGAACTTTTGTACTTTGAAAGAGTTGTATCTAATCATTTAGAAAATATCTCAAATCCATTATTGATGTATTCTGAAAGCATATATTCTTGCAAAGATGAAAAATAATAGAGATGTAGACAAAGATTGGATATATGAGATATTCATAATTTATAAATGCATTGGCATATATACATATAAAATAACAATATAATCTCAAAATGCTGAAATTTAAGAGGAGAATGTGTGTAATGGTTCTTCTACATAAAGGAGACCACAATGCTTCTTTGTGTTATGCTTTTTCCCATCTTTTATTCTTTTGTTCTTTTGTGGGGTTAACTCCACCACTACTCTCTCTCTATATATCTCTCTCTTTTTTTTGCTTCATATCTTTTCCATCCATTTCTAAATTAATTTTCACTAATCTTGACACAGAAAAAAGTAATAAACTTCACTTATTAAGTTACTATGTACATCACCAACGTACACAACATATATATGAAAAAGAGTTAGCCGTGATAATCCGATTCATCGTCGTATATGATTACTTATGAGTTATGACGTATGAAATGAGATGGTTCATGAAAAAGAAAGATCTTTGCAAATTCATCTCCTTAAAGGTTATTAGACAAATAACCATCCACATTGATTCTACAACTGATATATGCAAATGTCTTCTTGTATGGAAATCTCAGTAGTTTTTACTTCAGTCGTCTGTTTTCATTAGTTTTTACTTTTAGGAATATAGTTTTAAATCTAAATAAAAAAATAAGCAATATCCTCTACATGTTCATTTTAAATGTTAGTTTAAACGCAACGATTTCTTTTTATAAAGTTCAAAATTGTTAAGAGTTTGAATATCTTTAATTTGAATTGTTATCAAACGCATTATACATACTTAACAGAGACATAATAATCAATCAACTTTTTTCGGTCTCTGTTTGTTTTACTTCCAGTCGTCGAGAATCAAAAGTAACTAAAGACCAGTCTAAAGCTGGAGCATTCAAAACTCTATTTGACGGCTCCTCTCGCTCTAGGTAATTTCATTAAACAATGATTATTCATAGTTATTAGTTCAAAGACAACAAATAAAGTGAGCATAATTGCTTCACAAGATCTTCAACTTTTATTAGTAAGACCAAAATCTTCATGTTCCTGTGTGGAAATAAAGTGCTGGTTTATTTATCAGTTACAGAAAAACGAAAGGAATTATCAGTTGTGACTTTTTGACTGAAAAAAGTGTTATAGCTACTTGAGTTTTATACATTGTTAACCAAAGAAAATCACTTGTGGTAAAGATAACATACAACATTTTTTTTTTCTTTATCTTTTAACATAAAGTTTAAAACGCTAAAACCAAAAATAAATTAATAAGTGGTCGAATTAGATAACATATGAAGGAAAAAAAATGAAGATATTAATATATTTTTACTCAAAGATAAGTAGTATTTAGGAGAACATTCCCTATATTATTTCTATGACTTGAGATATAACTAAAAAAACAAAAAAAAAAAAAACAAAAAAAAAAAAAAAAAAAGGTTNAAAAAAAGGTTATCCTTTCCATTTTATTGGGCCACATTTTATCAGGCCTAACTTCAAGAAATCCAAATGTAATGACTAATGAGCCCAATTATGGCTAAGTTTGTTACTTGTCGCGCCAAAAAATGGAAGCCACGTGTCAGTCCCCCACAATGGACTTTGACCCGGTGCGGCTGCTGGAAATATGAAAAAAAAAAAAAAAAAACATTTATTTATCAGCCTTATTAAATTCCGAGGAGATTAGACTAAAATTAAAATTTAATAATAGAAAAAAATAAAATCAAATAAAAAATTATGTAACGAAATTAGCGACAAGAAAACAAATGCAAAGTTCCAACGAAATCGAAATTCGCATTTGCTTGCTTCTTCTTCCTCCTCCTCGTATCTCTCTCTTTCTTCATCTATCTTCTTCTTCTTCCTCCTCATATATATCAAATCCATGGAGAAATGAAGCTTTTTTGAGTGATGGTAGATAGGTTGAAAAATCCAAAGACGAAGAGGGAACTTCCGGATCTAATATCGAGAGAATCCGGATTGTAAGTTTTGGATAGATCGGAGAAGGATCTGGGGTGAAAAGGAGAAGATGCCGGAGACCGGAGACATCGATCGTCAGATCGAGCAGCTAATGGAGTGTAAAGCGCTATCCGAAGCGGAGGTGAAGACGCTGTGCGAGCAAGCGAGGGCGATTCTGGTGGAGGAGTGGAATGTTCAACCGGTCAAGTGTCCGGTCACCGTCTGCGGCGATATCCACGGCCAGTTTTACGATCTCCTTGAGCTTTTTCGGATCGGTGGTTCTTCGCCTGACACCAATTACCTTTTCATGGGCGATTATGTAGGTCCGTCTCTACTCTCTAATTTGCAAGATCTCTTGATTCACTTTAGTTTTTCTCATGCCTGGATTTGATTTTTCCTTAGCTTTTGATTCAACCTTTTTTGTTGACTTTTTTTGAGCTGATGTAGATTATTGTAGCTTCACTCATTTGCAGAGTGTTTAGCCATAAATGGTAGATTATTGTTTTCTTATCCCAGAGTTTAGAGATTGTTGATTTTGGTTGACTTGCTACATTGTTATATCATATAGATGAAGTAACTTGGGCTTTGGAGATATTAACATTCTATGTAATTTGAGAAGCGTCATGTTCAAGTAGTTGAGTGGGGCTAGTGTCATTTTCTTATGGCTCTCTCTTTGTTGGTTAAGTGGCTAAACTAACGTAATTGTTCAACTTGTGAAGATCGAGGGTACTATTCAGTGGAGACAGTCTCACTCTTGGTAGCTCTCAAAGTTCGATACAGAGATAGACTTACAATCCTAAGAGGGAATCACGAAAGCCGGCAAATTACTCAAGTGTAAGTTTCTGTATTCTCAGCTTCTACTGAACAAAAATTTCAATCAAGAAGTAGCCGAATTCTTGTTTTGATTGCTTATTTTTGCTTCAGGTATGGATTTTACGATGAGTGCTTAAGGAAATATGGGAATGCTAATGTTTGGAAGCACTTCACTGACCTTTTTGATTATCTTCCGCTTACAGCTCTCATCGAGAGTCAGGTATTATATCTAATGAGCTTCAACAGTCTCTTATCTGCTTCAACCGTTTATTGACTCCTTTTCCTCTAGGTGTTCTGTTTACATGGAGGACTCTCACCTTCTTTAGATACGCTTGACAACATCAGATCTTTAGATCGAATTCAAGAGGTAAGTTCCAAAATATCCCAATACCAAAACCAAAAGCTGCATACAACTTTACACTATACAATGAGTCTAAAAAATCTTGCGTCTTCTTGTTGTTGTTTAGGTTCCACATGAAGGACCAATGTGTGATCTCTTATGGTCAGATCCAGACGATCGATGCGGTTGGGGAATATCACCGCGCGGTGCAGGCTACACTTTCGGCCAAGACATCGCTACTCAGTTTAACCACACCAATGGACTCACTCTGATTTCAAGAGCGCACCAGCTTGTCATGGAAGGTTTCAACTGGTGCCAAGAAAAGAACGTTGTGACTGTCTTTAGTGCCCCAAACTATTGCTACCGATGCGGCAACATGGCTGCGATTCTAGAGATCGACGAGAACATGGACCACAACTTCCTTCAGTTCGATCCAGCCCCACGTCAAGTCGAACCTGAAACCACACGCAAGACTCCAGATTATTTTTTGTAAGTAACCAAGAACAAGAAAAAAAAAAACAAATTCTACACACTTGTTAAGGCTCTTTCTTCTCTTTTGCTTCTCTTCTCAACCTTTTCTTTAGTAGTTTTTCAATCTAAACTCTCCATTATCTTGTTGTTTTGTTTATCTTTTAATTAACTTAAATGAGAGTTACAAAGATTCTAGTTCCCATTGAAGTATAAACTCTGTACAGAGAAATGAAGACAAAGGTCCAATAAAACAAGTGTTGGGAAGAGGTGCATATATAATCAACAAACAAACAAAGCTTGAGGAGCTGAGATCGATTCTAAGAGCTTTCCAGCTCGCTACGGATCCAATCCTGAGCACACATCAAGGCCTGCACGGTACTCGGTCTAAGCGAACACCACGTATCGCTAACCCGCCTCCTTCTAGCCGTCTCAAAGGCGTCTTCTTCCGACGACACGTTCGACATTGGAACCGCTAACACGTTCCGTGCCATCGTTGAGAGAACCGGATACCTCGGCGTGTGAACTTTCCACCAGTTGAGGACGTCGAAATCCGAATTCCGGGGGAAAAGCGGCTCCTCTAGATACTTGTCTAGCTCCGATTTAGAGTCCTCACCCGGTGGTGTAGTGGTGTTAATGTACCTATCAAACTCCACGAGTCTATCGTCAGGCTCTTTCCCATTGACAACACCGTTTGGTTGATGATGATGATTCTCCTGCCAGTCAAGTGCTTGGTCTGATGACGACAACAGCGATCCTACAGAATGCTCGTTGTACAACGCTTTGATACACTCTGAGATGTCTTCTATGAGCTCTGAAGCACTAGCGTCGTAAAACAGAGTGTAATAGTACTCCACCAGCTTCATCTTGAACCTCGGGTCTAATATGGTAGCAATGGCTAAAACCAGGTTGTTCTTATCCCAAAACTCGTCGAATCTCTTCCTCATGTTCACAGCTAGAGAGCTAACGAAATCGTCCGGGTTCTTGCTCCACTCGATTAGCCGGAGATGTATGTCGCATAGCTCCGGGAAGTACATGTTGGCTAATAAGCAGCCACGACTCTTTGTAAATCCGTTGATCACTTCAACGAAGACTTTCAAGAACTCAACAACCGTTCCTAATCTCTCCCATTCCAAATCAGACACGGAACCAAGATCATCATCATCATCATCGCCTTCTCTCATGAGCGTAAACGCGCTTTTTCGCTCTAACGCAATCTCCAGCATGGTACACGTCGTGTCCCACCGTGTTGGATCATCGATGCGTAGCTCATCCCCGCTTTCATTGAATCTTTCCTGAACAGACTCCGAGCTTTTGACATACCGAACGCTCTCTCGGATCTTACCTATCGTCTCGGAACAATCTTGCAAGCAATCTTGAGCCATCTGGTTAACGACACTCACTCCACAGCTCACGTCAAACAACTGTCCATTACAGTTCAAGAACTTGTTCTGCGATAACCTGTCTCTGATCTTGTTAGCTACGTCTTCGCCAAACGGAGGAGCGTGACTCGACGCCATGGCGAACAGCTTCCGGTCAATGTCCCACTCCATCAAACACGTCATCACAACTTCAGCGAGCGTTTCGCCACCGTGAGACGGATCAACCATGAAGAAGTTTAGCACTCTCTTCCTCGCCTCCCAGTTTTCATCGATGTAATGCGCCGTCAAACACAAGAACTCGTCCGAATCATCACCACCCGAACCGCTCCACAAGTCGACCTCTACGCTGATCTTTCCAGGTAACCTATCCAAATCCTCGAAGATCTTGTGCTTCTCCTTCGCGTAGATCTCCATACAGTCAGACTCAACCCTCTCGAACGCGACGAGCTCGAACAAAGGCTGCAGGTTTCTCACAAACACTCTGAATCCAACGTCTTCCACAATGGTTAACGGATAACCGTGCAAGATTATCATCCTCGCCAGATCAAACCGGCTCCGCCTCTGATCCAAACCGGCACTCACAACATCATGTTCGTATCTAACATTCACTACGCTAAGAACTTCGTCTTTCCTCTGCTGCTCATCATCATCATCATCTACTTCGTTTCTCTCTTCTTTCTTCTTGCCTCTAACTAAAGAATGCGCAAGAACACCGTTACCGCTACTTCTCCTCCTACATCTAATCAAATGGTTCCTCAAATGCGAAGTCCCGCTCGTGCTCGATCCGCTGAGCCGTTTCTTGCAGTGCCTGCAGATTGCAATGTAGGTCTCTCCTTTTCTCACTCTGTCGAAATCATTCCACACTGCTGATTTCAGTTTCCCGGATTTCACAACCACTGCATCTGATAAATCCATCTCATTGATTATCATCAGCTTCTATCGTCTCCTACACAAGAAAAAAAAAAAAAACAACACAATCGAAAGGACGGGTTTTGGGTTTTCTTAAAAAACAAAACTTTCACATAATTGACTTGAAGGGAAGCAGTAAAATACCTAAAAATCTCAAGCTTTTTAAGCAAAAATCAAATTATCTAAGAAAGTGAAATGTGGAAATTACCGCCGCGGAAGAAATAAAAGAATCTGAGCTCCAAAAAACGCATTCACCGGAGAAAAACTACCCTCACAAGGTGGTTTAACGGCGGCGAACTCTCTCGGTGTCGGTGGTCGCGGCGGTAGGGTTTTAGTACGAACCCGAAAGCTTTCTGTTAGTGGAAAGATATATTTTTTTTTTTTTTTTTTCAACGGCGAGACAAATTCGTCACATTGTGTTCTACAGAAAAAAAAGGTAAATTTGCAAAACGGCACCTTACATTTACGTACATTTGTAAATGTATCCCAATTTTATTGTATTGCAAAAAGGTCCATTTCTATTTACAAATTTACAATCACTCACTCAAAAAAAAAAATTTGTTTCTTCTTCGCTTCGTCTTTCCAATGGCTGCAGCTACGACCTTATCATCATCATCATCGCTAGATTTGATCAATGCCTCACACAGATTCGTCTCTGCAACTCCTTTCTCATTTAGCTCTATCTTCCTCCGCCGTCGAATCCGCCGCTTAAATCGCACATTCGCTTCGTACCGTGGCTCTCAGGTACTCCTGATTAATCTCCCGACTCATCGATTTCGTGAAAAATCCGAAAATTTGAATTCGATCTCTTTATACTTAGTCGCGTAGGAGATATGAATCGGACGGTCGATTCTTCGGCGGTTACGAATACGATGTCGTTCCCGGCGACGACGAAGAAGATGATGATGAGAGGGAAAGCAGCGTCGATCTTCTGATCAGATTCTTAGGAAGCATGTTTAAGAAACTCTCGAAGCGAGCTAAAAAGGCTTCTCGCCGGATTTTGCCCGCCGCCATGTCTCCTCGACTCGTGAGTCTCCTTCTCAGATTTCTTCAATTTTGGAGAAAAAATTTCTTTTTTTTTTTTTAATCTTGTAATAATTCGTGCTCTGTTTTTTTTTCTTGTGATCCTAAAAATAATTCTGCAGGTGTCTTTTGCAGTAGATGGGATATTGCTATTGGGTTCACTTTCCATAACAAGAGCATTTCTTGAGGTTTCTTTTTTACCATTTTCGTTTACTCGATTCACTCTCGTTATTTTATATAAACTATATATGGTTAGATACTGTATTGTTTGATCGGTTTTGGTTCCTTGGTTGCAATTGGTTGATCACAGAGTTAGAAAGATTGTGTTATGTTTAGTCTGGATGCGTTGTGTCATTGTTTCGGTTAGGTAAGGTTTGTAATTAGAATGAAATGTTTTCTTAAGGATTAGAGAAAACTGAGATGACACAAATAAATGTAAGATATTTTGAACACTTGAGAACCTTATGCTTCTGTGTCATCTCATTATTGTGAACGTGTTGATTTTTTATTTATTTTTTGCAGGTAATATGCAATCTCGGAGGACTGGTGTTTACAGTGATTCTGATGATCCGATTGTTCTGGGCGGGAGCTTCGTTTTTCCAGAATAATGGGAACTATTTCGGACCAAACCCGTTGACTTAGACTTAGTTTCTACTTTGGGTTTCAGATGTTTTTTTTTTTTTTGTATTGATGTGTCTAGTCGCCTCGATTTGTAGATGAAAATGTAAGATAATTGTGCAGATATGGTTGGGAAGTTATATAAATTACGAAGAGTAAGAAGACCAAAAAACAAAGATGATTAAAGATCCTGTAAAAAAAACTCAACGATAAAACGAAGAATATCAATTTACTCAAGGATAAATTTACATTGTTGTAAATGCTCCATTTAAAAGTTAGTTGATGGTTGTTGGTCGTGTATAAAGATGTGAAGATTGATTTGCATCAACCAGATCAACAAGCAAACTGATTTGATATGCAAATTGTTGTAAATGCTTCATTTAAAATTTAATTGATGGTTATTGGTTGTGTATAGAGATATGTGCAAATTGATCATATTATTTAACGTCAACGTCAACGTGCCTGAGGTCGACAAGCTTGTCGTGCTCCTGAAATTCAAGTTCTAAAACTTTGGAATGAGATGATTACATAACATTCCAACTTAACTCAGTTTTTGTTTTTCTCAGTTTTTGTATCAACTTTAGCTTGTGTTTATATGATGAGTCAAACGTCTTCAATACTTGGCTAGAATTCGAACTGTTTAGTTCTTACAGACCTAAACGTGTAGATATCCGCCACTATCAACGTGTCCTTATCTGATTTTGTAAGAAGAGACGAGACGTCTTCTCAGTTTTGGTATCAACTTTAGTTTGTGTTTATATGAGTCAAACGTCTTCAATACTGATATAATTCGAAATGTTTAGTTCTTACAGACCTAAACGTGTAGATATATATCCGCCACTATCAACGTGTCCTTATCTGATTTTGTAAGAAGAGACGAGACGTTCACTGTCCACAACCACAAGCCATTGGCCCATTCATTCAATACAGAAGTCAACGGTTAATTTCTTTCACATTATGGGTGGTCACTCTAGTACCAGCTTGTCTGGTTGTGGCCGGGACCGCTTGTGGCCATACGACACCACACAACACTCAACGGGCCTCTCTGAGTCGTCACTACATCTTTGACTTGCATTCTTACTCTGCACGCAATTTATCCAGATTAAAAACATTCAATATCTATCATGTGTTATATAATGCTGACCTAAATTGATGATTTAACATTGAATTTAAGTTTTATATTGCTGCAATTAAAAACCCATACACAAGTAGTATGATCATTTTAAAAAAAAAAAATAGGAAATACAGTCCCTTATAGTTTTGACTTAATTGAAGGATTTTTTGGTTCGTTTCTATTATAGACTTATAAGTTATAAGTCTATTTGAACTTTAAAAGTATATGACTTAACTAATCATTTCCCCAAAAATTGAAAACCACGAAAACCCACCCGACTCGATCGGATCCGAATTTAGCACTGAAGAAGAGAGATATATATATATCTATTTTTCCTCTTCCTTTCTCTGTTCCTTATAGTTTTGACTTAATTGAAGGATTTTTTGGTTCGTTTCTATTATAGACTTATAAGTTATAAGTCTATTTGAACTTTAAAAGTATATGACTTAACTAATCATTTCCCCAAAAATTGAAAACCACGAAAACCCACCCGACTCGATCGGATCCGAATTTAGCACTGAAGAAGAGAGATATATATATATCTATTTTTCCTCTTCCTTTCTCTGTTCCTTATAGTTTTGACTTAATTGAAGGATTTTTTGGTTCGTTTCTATTATAGACTTATAAGTTATAAGTCTATTTGAACTTTAAAAGTATATGACTTAACTAATCATTTCCCCAAAAATTGAAAACCACGAAAACTGAACGTCCTAGTATATTGAAATTTTGTAGACTCGCGATGTTAAAGATATGTGGCACTGGAGAGTAAATGAACACACATACACTCAATCAATAACCATCAGAATGTATGAAGTTTACAAGTGTGATAAAGTATTCGAAGACACTCTATATAGGTCACCCAATCTTTTTTGTATGTGATTTATATGTTATTTTTATTTGGGAAAACTCAGTAAGTTGTATGTATAAGCATAAGTGTATAACCAATGTATGTATATGCCTTTTATTCTTGTTTTGGGGATCGTTTATAGTTTTCTTAACGAGAAAGATTGATTTGTTTTTAATATAGTACCATCTTTGTGGAAAATAAAAAGTAGCAGTACACTATAGACCAAGAAATTTCAAACAACGTCTATTCCGTCAACCACTCTACTAATTAACTAATTATTACCCTCCAAATTTGTACTAAATTTAGTAACAACTCCTAAATTACATACACAATATATACGACTCTTTGTTTACATATCGACGAATGAGAAGTTTACGACAAAGTCAGAAAACAAGACTATAATTTTATAAAAAGAACATCTGATTTCGGTTATAATATATTTTTAAAAGCTAACTTTGATTATATTGGCCATTAAATATATTTTGGGTCAGTCATATTGAATTTTGAAAGCTAACTTTGATTTGAATCTGAGCATATAATCTTATTCCAAAGCTTATTTTGTTTATGCTCGACGAAGCTTGACGTACAAGTTTTGTTTTATTACAGAAAAGAAATTTTCAACCAGTGAAATTCCGAAAAGCATACCTAGGTTACGGTCCCAACTCAAATTAAGACGTGGAACATCATTACGTACAGATTTGTAAACATTTACCATTGACTAATAATAGATATACACATTAATGAAAAGGAAAAGATGAACTTTCGACTTAATTTAACAATAAGTTAAAACCCTAGACTGACATTTTGTTACTTAAATAGTCAGGTCAAGACATTTGGAAATCTAAAGATTAAAGAGAGAAGAAAAAAAGAAGCATGACTTATACATTTAATTTGGTAGTCAATATTTTCCATTGAAAAGTAAATAATTGTGAGTTTTTAAGAATCCATGCATCAACTAATGCTGTCAAACATTCTAATAAGACGTGCACAGTGCACTAATATATATCTTGACCCAGTCGTTGGTTATTATTATGAATACGAACCGGCAAGTGAGTGTGAGTGTGTGTGTGTGTGGATCCAAAATGACAACTACTCACTTCCCATGATATTTAATAAAGCATCATATAAACTAAAATTATTATAGCCGTCCGATCGTATATTGTAGACTTCGCACAGAGTTTGTTTCCAAAGAATCTAATAGTTAAAGGGTCAATCGATCGCTATCTTCATAATTGTTTCGCTTGATTTTCAACAAAGATGATTTAGCCTCTTCGTTGGATATCTCTGTATGCCTAGTCCAAATTATCCACAAAAATTATGTGGTGGGGGGATATATACATTAGTTTTTTATTTTTAGCATTACGAAATCTTCTAAAAAGAAATTAGTAAACGTGGTGGAATACAATTCCACAAAATTAGTGGAAAAAAATAGTAGAATACAATTCCACAAAAAAATATTTTTTTGATAAAATTATATATATTTTTTTCAAGAATTAGTGGAATGAAAATTTTATTCCATTACTTTTATTATAATCTCTAATTCACTAATGTATATTCCTATAGTGATAATAATTTGCACCTCTGGTGGATCTTTCCAACTATTCAGATGACGAAAAAAACACACACAATTTTCCAACTAATTATCAAGAAAAAGAAAGAAAGAAAAGAAAAGAAAAGAGAGATTATAATACATCTTGCACCTGTTGTAGGTCCTACTGTTTAGCAACGGTGCAGATAGGCAATTGAACCGGACTCGTCACACTTTTCTGGACTCTCTCGTCTCATTGAATCTCCTACCGACCGATAAATAACATTTACTATTATTATTCCTTTATGAGTCTTAATTATTTTTTATACATATCTTTAATATTATGAGGCACATATAACATGCATACCGAAGCTTTTTTTTGACCGACATGCGTGCCGAAATTTAAGAAAATCAAATCAAATATGATCACGTCCATATATATAGACGCCAAACGCAGCGACCAAACCTCATCAAATCACAGCTGATCAATCTCTATCCCACAAAAGAAAAACCTTCAAACTTCTTAGCAAAAAAAAAAAAAAAAAAAAAAAAAAAAAAAANAAGTTAGATCAATCTCGTATTTTCGGAAACAAAAAAAAAAGTATAAAAATGGGTCAGATGAATGGTTCGAACAATGATGAGTACGTAAAGCTACTAGGAGCGTGGCCTAGTCCTTTCGTGCTGAGAACTCGTATCGCACTTAACCTAAAGAAAGTACCGTACGAGTATCTTGAAGAAGAAGATACTTTGAATTCAGAGAGCGTCTTAAACTACAACCCCGTCCATAAACAGATACCAATCCTCATCCATGGCAACAAACCAATCCGTGAATCACTCAACATCGTCATGTATGTCGATGAAACTTGGCTCTCCGGTCCTCCAATCCTTCCCACTGACCCCTTTGATCGTGCCGTCGCTCGCTTTTGGGATGTGTACATCGATGAACACGTAAGTCATCTATTCAAGGGATTAACTTCTTTCTTTTACGTTTATGTTTGTCCTTTTTTTTTTTTTGGTCGAAAAACTTCTCATCTTTGTCTTAGTACTTGTTTTTTCTTTAAAACAAACAAATTGTTTTTTCTTTTACGACCATCTGCGTTTGCACCACTTGCACACCCAAATAAACACTTTTGTACGTTTGTTTTGAGGCACACAGAGATTGTATGTTTGTATATTTAGAGACGTAGAGTGAGATCCAGTTTGAGATATATAAACTAAAAAACCAATCATTATTTCGAGGAGGCATTTAAAAAACAAAAATATTGATAATTACTTTTTGAGTTGGAAGTATGATCAGTGAGATCCAATTGTTAGAATTTTGTAGTAATTTGCATGAATCATAAATTAATCAATTTATCTTTCTTGTTCTTTAATGTAGTGTTTCACATCAATCAATGGAGTGGCAGTAGCAAAACAGGAGGAGGAGCGAAAGGAGGCAATAGCGAAGCTAGAGCAGTGTATGGGTCTATTGGAAGAAACATTTAAAGAATGCAGCAAAGGAAGAGGCTTCTTTGGAGGAGACAACATCGGATTCATCGATATTGGTTTCGGATCGATGTTGGGTCCTATTAAGGTTCTTGAGAAACTTACTGGCGTTAAGTTCATACATCCAGAGAACACACCAGGTCTTTTCCATTGGGCTGACAGATTTTACGCCCATGAAGCAGTCAAACCTGTCATGCCCGATATCGAAAAGCTCGTTCAGTTCGCGAGGCTCAAGTTCAATTCTTCAATCTTTAAATGAAAAACCACTATGGACAAATTATAATATATCGAGATCGAGTAATAAGATGTAGATCACTCTCTTAATCAAAAGGCTCAGTCAAAATGTTCTTTTGTTTTTTGTCTTTCTCCTTCTTACATTTTATATGTATTAAATAGTCGACCGTGGCCAGAGAACGTTAAAATTCTGTTCTTCTTCGGTTACTAAAATTAAACTTTTCCGATGAAATCCATTGACAGTGAAGCTTCGCCGCATTTCATCAGGTGGAGAAAAAACCACAATAAATATATAGACCCATTTTCTTTCCGTAGACACAATTAAAGAATGCAAAAAAAAAAAAAAATTATACAAGAAAATATTTATTCTCATATATTTTTTTGTTCGGTTTAATATTCTCATCTCTTTTAATTAGATTATATGAAATGTTTTTATAAGTAGAACTCTAAACAATTTGGAGCCAGATGCCAATATTGTTTGTGTTAAAGACCGGCCTTGATCATCGCAGTTTATTCAGTAAAGAACATCAAAGAAAGGCAAAAAGATGGTGCCTAGATATTAACAGTTTACCCTCAAATCTAATATTTCGATAAACCCTCAAAGTCAAATCCAATCTGGAAAAAGGTAGAAATAATCTCCAAGTTCCAAATATGTCACTAATTTACCATACATAACTTATAAATTTATAAAGTTAAACTTAGGGTTAGCGGGTTTAACTTGTTAAAATAAAAAAGTTTCTTAACAAAAGATAAAGCACCAATAGACTGACGGAATTTAATATTATTTGAGGAATATGGCATAGACTAATTATTTCTGACTTTTTTGTTTCTTTCTCCCTCTGTTCCTTACTATTTGATGTTTTGTAGTTTTCACTTAGATTAAGAAACAATTAATGTTTAATTATTAGTGTATTATTTTTTAATTTTAAATAACTATTAGCCAATAAAAATCATAAAATTGTCTTGAAATTTACATTTTTGTTGCATTAATTAACCAAAAGTACATTTAATAGTCTAAAACATCAAATAATAAGGAACAACTAAAAAAAGCTGAAACATCAAATATAGTGGAACAGAGGGAGTACGTGTTATGTCTATGCTATTATCGTAGTGAAACCATTACATGATCTCTTTATGTAAACTTAAGTAGGAAATATCCAGTTTATGTCTGAGAGTAAAAAAACCAAGAAAAATTACATTTTAATGGCTGATCGGAATTCCACTTTGGTAGCACTGAAAATCAAATTTACCCTTGTCAGTTGTATTGCCGTTAAGCAAACCCGCCAAAATGAAGGCCACAATAAATGAGCGACTTTAAAAAGGAGAAAAAAAACAAAAGGTCATCAGATTAGTTTTAACTTAAGTTATATGACTAAGTCGTCCGTGATTATATTAGCTGACATCGCCAAATGTATAATATATATGTGGATTTGGATTTGTGTTCAAAATTGGCGACTAGACTACTTAAATGTTATTGCTGGGTATCTTCATCCATTTTCGTCTTTGCGGTTAGCACTGGCAGGTAGTGAATATAGCCTACGTTCTAAAAATCCCCGATTTTTCCGATTAACCGTTCGATTAATCGCTTCAAGGGGGGTGACCGTAACGATACCGATTTTATCCGAT
>OVBJ01001821.1:0-23572 GCA_900406535.1 Noccaea bulbosa
AATATCAGTAATGAAAATGAAATCTTAAATTGGTATCATTTGTATAAAAAACAATTGTATTAGTATCACTTACAAAATGATAAAAAATTAATAATATTAAAATCATAGATCAAATTTAATATTAATATCAACATTATAAAATATTTTAAATTAATATTTGTTATATAAATGATGTTATTTATATGACTTAATGATAAATGATACACAATATATTTTTTAACATCACTTATAAAAACTGATGTTGATATTTACATATTCCACATCACTTTAATAAAATTGATACAAATCTATATCATTTTACATCAATTATATTTCTTTTCAATTTTCAAAAATGATGTATAATGATATATATAGATTTGTATCAAATTTATTAAAATTTTGTAGAATAAGCTAATAAATATATCAGATTTTCTAAGTGATTTTAAAATATAGATTTTGTATCATTTATCAATAAATATTTAAATTAATATTATTTATATTTATGATGCTATTTAAAAGATGTAATATATTATTTTCTTGTATTAATTGTATGGTTGTGTAGCTGACCGCATAACCACATATAGTTCGTATATATGGTCATGCGAAACATATACTTCATGTAGCATGTTTTCCTTGATAAAACTCTCTAAGAATCTTCATCTACCACTGAATAATTCCTTATTTTCTTTTCCAAAAATAAAACGGCACGTTTACAAAAACCCTAAGCGACGGCGATGGCGATGATTGACGGCGGAGATAAGTCAGACACGCTGGTACGACTTGAAAAAATTGGTGGAAAAGGAAGGAGTTTAGTGGCGGCAGAGTCTTTTCGTGCAGGACAAGTTATCCTCAGAGAGTCTCCTTTACTCCTCTACTCTGCTCTCCCCATTCTCTCCTCCTCTGCTTCTTCTCCTTACTGCGACCATTGTTTCCGACTGTTACCTCAATCGGCGCATAAATGTCAATCTTGCTCTCTCGTCTCCTTTTGTAGCCCTAATTGCTTCTCCTCTCACACTCCTTGGCTCTGCGAATCTCTTTCCTGGATTCACCAATCATCATCTGCCGCTTTCTCCGATCAACCTTTTGAACGCCAAGTCCAAGCTCGTTTTCTCCTCTCTGCTTACAATCTCGCCGCCGTTTCTCCTTCCGATTTCCAGACGTTGCTTTCGCTCCAAGGTAACGGAGATCAAACGGATTCCGCCGCAGCTAATTTACTTCATTCTCTTTTATCCGCCGTGTGTCCACCTCTTCCGGTTCCATTCTCTCCGGAGCTCACGGCGACTCTACTGGATATTTGCAAGGGTAACGCTTTCGGTTTGATGGAGGAGCCGTCCTCTGCTTCAAACGAGAAAAAACCGATACGAGCATATGGGATTTATCACAAGACGTCGATTTTCAGTCACGATTGTCTTCCTAATGCTTTGAGTAGCTTCGATTACGTTGACTCTGCTTCCGATGGTAACACAGACATCATCATTAGGACGATCCACGATGTTCCTGAAGGAAGAGAAGTCTGTTTGAGCTATTCCCCTTTGATAATGACCTACCCGAGCAGACGAAAGAGATTGCTTGAGGATTACGGTTTCAAATGCGACTGTGATCGGTGCAAAGTGGAATCCAGTGTAATGTTTGTGGAAGCCTTAAGGAGGATAAAGTTGTCGGAAATCAATGAGACCAATCTCAAGCTAGTTCTGTTGTTGATTCAGGCTTACTCAAGTAACAAGAGACTACTTGTCTACTAGGTTAGCATTTTTTTTTCTACTCTGTTTTGGATATTTTAGGTCTTTCTTTCTCCTAGATAGTCTCTTAACTCTGAAGAATCAATAGCAGAATTCTATTTTGTTAGGTATTAAGTAGTTTTGTTGTGATATTGGAGCATCTTTACTTTTTTAGTTGCTACTTATGGTTGCTCAGTTTACATGTTGTTTGGGTGGGAAATGATTTCAATCTATACAACGTATACTCAACAACATACTCATAACATTCATTAGAACAGAGGATACAGCAAGTGTTCATCGTCGACCTATATTAGTAAATAACTCGTGTCACATGAGGTAGAACAAAAGTATGAATCAACACCGGCCTTGGAAACTTTAAGAACAGAAGAGAGATTGCATCTAGATTTGCATGTGGAGCAAAGTATTCTACAAATAGAAGTGTTGGGAATAACTTCTTTATTCAACCTTGTTATTGAACCTACTCGGAGAGGCATGATGTACGAGAAGTCTCCCACAAGGCAAGAAACATGCAACACGACTCCACAATCATTGCATGTATAGAACCATTTTTTGGGATTCACTTTTGTTTCGCATGCCTCACACCAATACTTGCCTTTCACATATAATTCACCGTAAGACAAGAAGAGAGGATGATCGTCGTACCTATGCTTCATTACCATTTTCGGTAAAAGAGCACACTTGAAGTCCAAGCTATAATCACACTCATCACAAGTAAACATTCCTATGTTTAGCCCTCCTCCATGTGCACTACAATACTTGTAGGTTTCTTCAGAGTAGTATAAAGGATGTGGATGGCTTTCGTGCTCAAACGGCTCTGAAATCGAACCACATCGTACATCTAGAATCTTATGATTAGCAGACTTGTACATGAAGCCAGTGAACTTTTTCTCACAAAGAGCACAACGACTTTTTTGGGCTCCAAGACTTGTGTGTAGCATGAAAGGTTGGTTGTGACACACATGCCGTTTCTTTCTAGAGAGATTAGCACATCTTTCGTGGAGAATGAAATCACATTGGTCACAACTGTAAAAAGACTCCGAATATATTTGGAAGACACATGCTTCACAAAGCTTGTTTTCTTGAAGAATCTTACCATCTTTGTTGAGTCGTAGATAGTGATGATGATGGCTAAAATGTTTTATCGTTGTATCATCAACCACCTCGAACGAAGCAATTTCCTCTTCTTCTGCTGTTCCTTCTAGCTCCATCTTGTCCCATACATCTTTTCTTGTTGCACATCTTGAATGAACAACATAACTAGAACATTTAGAGCAAGAATAAGCCCCATGGAACCCATCCACTTTTTGGCGACAAACTCCACAAGTCCAGTTCCCATGTCCGAGACGACAAGTGTAAGAGATACGATGATCATGACGGTTGATGTTTATGACGCGAGGTAGATCGATACAGTCTCGATGAATCATGAAATTGCATTGAAAACAGAAGTAAGGGCTTCGGTTACCTCGAGTCCCACACGCATTGCAAGTAAAAACAATACGTCTTGGAAGGAGGTGAAGTTGATGTTTATGAGTCGTCTGGCTAACAACATCCAGTGGTGGTGGGTTTCTCATACACTCTTTGCATACGCTGAAGTTACAAACGTCACAGTGGTGAAGCTTTTGATTAAACTCCATCCCGCAAAGAAGACAATTCTTG
Source organism: Noccaea bulbosa (assembly GCA_900406535.1). Classification (NCBI taxonomy): domain Eukaryota; kingdom Viridiplantae; phylum Streptophyta; class Magnoliopsida; order Brassicales; family Brassicaceae; genus Noccaea; species Noccaea bulbosa. Next base: position 3,375 of record OVBJ01001821.1, read on the forward strand.
TCAGCATAATCGGGTGCTTCTTCACCAGTTAAAAACTTAAGTTGGTGCTCCGGGTGAGATGTGTGGTATTCTTCTGGAGAGAGCTCTGTACATTTCACATGGAAGAAAAATTCACACTTGTGACATTCATAGTATTGCTCGAATTCAAGAACTTCCTCGCTGCACACTCTGCAGTTTCTTGCACATTGAGACAGCTCAAATCCCACTCCGTTAGAGAGCACAAGCGAATGCTCATGCGTGTTTGACTTTTCGAGAGAAAGAGGTGGATTTGGTCTCCTAGCACAACCCAAATCCAACTTGAAATCGCAGCTCGAACAGAAGTAACCTGTTCCAAACCAGACTTGACACAAACTACAAATAGATGATTGGAACTTTCTGAGGAACTTGAGAGTATGGTCAGGATGAGAAGAGTGTTTGATTTCTGGTAAAGACTCAGCACATTCTTTATGAAACATAGTGTCACACCCAGACTCATTGCAACGATAGCCTCCGTAAATGTAACCGTTAGACCAACAGCCTTTACATTGACCAAGAGAGAAACGAGTGAAACTTACCAAAGGATGGTTGTGAACTGGCAGCTCTACTTTTTCCATGGTGATTCGATTTCCCAAACTCTTCTCTGATCTGCGATAATTTGGAAACTGGGTTCTTTTTTTTCCAAAGGTGTTTTTATCAAAAGTCTTCGTATAATTAACTTTTTTCTAAGGATCTAGGTGATTGATTCACACGACCTTTAGAGACAGCTAAGCCTAATAAGGTTTAGTTCATTTTTAAATTAGTTTTCAAATATTATATGGTGCAACTGCAAGATCTATAGATCCATATTTTGTTGTCCCCTACCGACACTAATTATGATTATGGGTAAATTGGTGTTAAAATATTATGATAAGCATGAAGTCAAACAGAGCATATCTGGAGAAGGTTTTAGCTAAATAAGTTCTAGCTTGAATGACTTCAATATGTATACACTCATGCTAAATAAGTTCTAGCTTGAATGACTTATAAACAGTTTCTGGAGTATTTCTGCCGTTTGATATGAGTTTTATAAATTCTCGTGTCCGTGAGAATTTGCAGGAAGAACAAGTGGTTCTTGTCTCCTCGCACACTCCAAATCCAACTTGAAGTCACATATTGTGCAAGAATAACCGACCTTGAACTTGTTTCCGCAATGTTGCGAATCTTGGATAATTAGTTTAAGGGGATGGTCTGGATGAGAAGAGTGGTTGATTAATTCTTGTAAGGGCTTGGCACATTCTGTATGGAACAGAACCTTATCACATCCGAGCTCATTGCAACGGTAGCCTCCGTATATGTAAATCTTTTTATGGCTCGCCAAAGCGTGATGATGATCGTCATGACGTGAGCGGCAGCCTTCACAACGACCATATTCAAAGCGAGTAAAAGGGATCAAAGGATGCTTGTGAAGTTGTGCTGCTTCTACTCTTTCCATGCTGATTTGCTTGCTTTCAAGATCTTGATGTGTTACCTCTACTTCCATGGTGATTTTGAAGCTGGTTTCTTCTTTTTTCTTTCTAGATTCTTCAAACTGGTTGGTTTGGTTATCTTCTTTCCAGGACTCTTGCTCTGACCTTACATATATTAAATGAACTCGGACCACAGAAATGATTCTTATCACATTAAGATTGAGATCGACATTTTGTGTTGGATTTTAGCTTGGAGATAGTTGGCTGCCAATAAGTGAGCATTTAAGTCTTTTGAAACCAAAGTTTGACTTGTTCCCATTTGAAGCACTCGTTGTTATTTTCATCTTCGATTTCTTGTTTTCAGAACTACACAGACATATTCATGTTAAGGCCATGCATGCTACTCCCATTTCAGTTTATGTCCTATTTCAACGTCTAGTTTCCAAGAACAAAGAGAGAAAGAGAGAAGCTTTTAATAGAATCAACGGGAGAAATTTCTGTTTTTCTGGTCTGAAATGTTTCAAAAAAAGGAAACAATAGAATTACAAAATGAGCATTGACTGAGACCTGTGGGAGATTTTGGCTCTGCTTCCTTTGAGATATAGCTAGCTTTTAGCGCATTTTGTAGAGTTGGGTCCTTGAGATCTTGCAATGCTGCCCATTCAAAGAATAACTGAGCTTTATGTCAACATCTCTGGGATTCTTCTTGTTAGGTGCAATGCTCATGCTTCCTGTGATCATTTCACCCTCGCATATCGTTAACACATCTTCAAGGTACAGCACTGTTTGTTTCCAGTGCGTAGCCCTCGATTTTGGTCCTGCATTGCATTTTGTGATTGTAATCATGAATTCCAAACATCGACAAAGAAGCTTTATATAGCAACATCAGCTAGAAAACTATGCAGGAAAAGTGTGAAACCTGTTGAGAAACCAATCATCTTGTGGCACATGGTGAATGATACATCAAAGTAGGCTACAAGGGCATGGATTTGGTCATTCCGTTTCGCGATAAGCTGAAACGGAGCTGTGAAGGAAGCATCTCCAGAAGCCATCTTAGAGATATCCATGGTCTTTATAAAAAAATGGAATTTGCATTAGCCAAAGGTAACTAAAGGGACAAGCTTGAGAATTCAGTCACTACTTTAGCACAATCTTGCTTACCTTTAGCAGCTTGCTATCAGTCACGATTTGGTTTCCATCCACAGTGTCAACAAGAGGTTCCGTAATTGCTCTTCTCTTGATGCAAGACATGTCAAACCCATACACGTTGTTCCAAACTGTATATAAGAAATGACAAGAGGCAAAAAAGCAGAGTAAGAAAATAAATTTCTGACAAGAATAGTGAGACTAAGATCTTCTTCACACTCACATTCAACTTTGTCTTCTTTGTAATGAGCATCCTCTATGGCAGTAAGATACAGAGAAGCTTTATCCGGTAGAACAATTCCACCATCGACCTAACCACAAAAAAACCCCATAGTATTTTTACTATAACGAAGCCAATCATCGACAAAGCTGTAACAAGGCAAAAACTTTCACTCACAAGCCATTTGTTGCGAGCATACAAGACGGTGTCCAGCATATTCTCATAAACCAAAAAGTAACCCATCCATTCAGAGATTATCACATCCACTTTAGGAACTGGAAGCTCGATTTCCTCAATCTTCCCTTTCAAGACCGTTATAACTGCCAGAAAAAGAAAAGAAAAAAAAATCAAACAGTTGTTTCAGCTAACTTACAATCAGATTATTAACCAGTTTGGAGAAGAACAGTTTAAAGACTTATACCATCGGAAAGTCCATTCGACTTAACAATCTCCTTGGCTGTGTCAGCCATTTGAGAACATTCGACCTATTTACATGAATCATTAGCCAATCACAGTGTGTAACCAAATCACTCAGAGGCCAATTGTGATTTGAAGGAGAAGATGAAGACATACAGCGTATACATGAGCTGCTCCTGCTTTAGCACAGAACAGAGACAAGATTCCTGTTCCAGCTCCGACATCAAGAACGATTTTGTCCTTGATGAGATACTTGTTCTTGTAAATAACATCCTGATAGCTCTTTGTCCTCACTACATCCTTTAACATTTCCTGTAATAATAAGACAATCATCACCACCACCATCAAGTCAGAGCGATTATACAGAACAAAGGAGTTCCACTGAAAATGTAAGATGACTTACTTCATGAATACCTGCAAAAACAAATCAAATCAAATGGGAACAAAAATTAGTTCTTTTTGGAGAAGAAAGCATGAAGGAAGCAAATATTTAACGAAATTTCGAGGATTTACCAAAATGTGAGTAAGAATCGAAGTAGTAATCGGCGCTGGTTATGTCATCAGCGACATCGGCATCGCACATTGATTCATCGGCATCTTCGAAGCGCAACTTCGTGTTCTGATTTTGATCAGACCCGTTTGATTCCTGCTCGTTGTGGTTGTTCTTCGTACTAGTCATTTCACCAGAGAGAGAGAGAGAGAGAGGGAATTAGGGCTTTGGAGAGAGATTTGAACAGCAAAGGTTTAGCATTTAGGGTTTTAAAAGTTTTAGCAAGACAAACTTCTTTAGCCGCCGGTCCAATGTTTATGGAAATACAAACCGGTCTGATTATAACCGATCCGGTTCGGTTATACTCATGATTATAAGCAGTGTAGGTGAGATTTAGGATTCCTTCTGATTCTCACGCTGGTGGCGAGCACGCCGGAGAAGGTACGGATTAGTGACGATCACAGTTTCGTTCTCCATTGATTTCGTTTCATATTATCACATGTTTAGAGTTTGTTTGTTCTGTGTTTGAGTCTCAGATCTATCTGTAATCTCTTCTCTGCGATAATTCTATGTCGGAGTCATGGGTTTTGATTTGCTTAATTGATCCACTAATGTGACTCGTTCGATCTGTGATTCTCGAATTTGTGACTAGGGTTTTAGTGATTTAGTTTGATTTGTGCGAATTCGTCGGAAAGGCTTGATTCTGAAATTGCATTTTTTTAGCTGAATTATGTCTATATATATATATTCTTAGCTCAAGTAGTGAAGAAGCTTCAAGCTTTTAAGGAATAGCGACTAAGATTCCTATGATTTGCTTGAGGAACTTTGGAACCGTACTGATTGATGAGCTTGCCTCTCTCTCTCTCTCTCTTGCTAGGCTTTAATTTCTGACTTTGAATTGGTGAAAGCTAAACTGGGTTGTTGTTAAACTTGTTTATGATATTGAAGGAATTGAATTTTGAAACATGGCATCAAAATTGGTACAACTTCAATCAAAGGCATGTCAGGCGTCAAAGTTTGTGGCCAAGCATGGGAGTGCCTACTACAAACAGTTGTTGGAGCAGAACAAGCAATACATTCAAGAGCCTGCAACGATAGAGAAGTGCAGCGAGTTGTCTAAGCAGTTGCTCTACACTCGTCTTGCTAGGTCAATATCTTTACCCTCTCTCTCTGTCTCTAGACATTTTTTTCAGAATCACCAGGAGATGTAGACTTTGATATATAGACTTTGATAGAACTGAAATTGGCCATACTGTGAATCTATGTATTGTAATGCTATTGACAAGAACACAATCTAAACCCTAGACTGCGTTTTGCGATCTGTAATTTGCAGTAATTGGTTCTGTAACTGATAATACTCTTGTTAATCCGGTGCAGCATTCCCGGGCGCTACGAGACATTCTGGAAAGAAGTAGACTACGCAAAGACCTTACTGAAGAACAGAGCGGATCTGAAGGTGGAACATGCAGGGATCGCTGCATTGTTTGGCCTAGAATGCTTTGCTTGGTATTGCGCTGGTGAAATCGTGGGCAGAGGATTCACTTTCACCGGTTACTACCCTTGAAAGTGAGTCGACAATGTCACGGAAACTTGGAACTTTCCTCCATGTGATTGCTCGCTCACTCCCTCGAATCAATTTTTTACCTTTCTAGTCTTTTTCCATGAAACAGAGTTTTGGTAAAGCTCTTAAATAAGAGTTGAGAAAATGCAGTTGACAAGATTTTTCTTAGATATTTGTAATGTTTTACTCGAAAAGATTCATATTTTGTTTGATCAAATGAACATCCGAGATTTTTTATGATGATCATAAATGGATGTTAGTTGTTGGGGGAGAAAACAGATATTTATTCACAAGAAATTAGAGAAACTGATATCATATATTTAAGTCAAAATATTAATTTTGCAGCTAAGATATTCGAAAGATAAATACTAATGCATTTAATTTGGGTTGGCTCAAGACAATATGTGAGAAGATAATTCAAAATCTGAGAGACAATCTTTTTTGTTTTTTTTTGTGTGTAAATAATAAAATTTGGTATGTATAAGAATGAGGGGCGAGAAAGCAGGAAGACCAATGAGAGATCTTTTGGTATGAGTGTGGCTGCTCTTCTGTCACCATTGATCCACAAGCTTGCACCTTCAATTTCAAACAAGAAATTCGTCAAATCATGTTCTAAGAATCATCCAAGAGCTTCAAGCTCGGAGAGAAGCTTAGGTACATTAAAACCGCATACCTCAACCAAGGCGCTGTATTTTCTGGTCAATGCAGCCACCATGTGAAGAGTCTCCGAGTGGAAAGGAGATTGGTCGCCAACAAATATGAGTGTGTTGATTGCTTCCAGAAACCGCCTCAGACTAATACCATGTCTTTCACCAAGCAGCTGAATCAACATACACAAGTGTTACAACAACGCTAAGGTGGCGAAATAACCAGTGATAATCTAAGAAGCTTAATCACTTACCCTTCTGCATTCATGTACTACATCTCGCTCTGGAACTTCAGAGCTGCCACGAGCTTCCTGTCATGGTTCAAGAACAATATCAATAATCGATGTGTACTGAGTGTATATGCAAATTTCCTCAATAAATCACAAGGAAGAAGAAGATTACCTTACTGAAGTACCTCTGAAGGAACTGATCTTTTAACAATCATAGTAGTACAACAAGTTTGACACTACCTGCAGAAATTAGTATTAACATCGTGTTATTCCCTCTGGATACGAATGAAATGTTGCCACGTACACTTTTGTAGAGATATAAACGAACCTTGTAATAAAACCATTCAGACCATGAGGGGTGCTTTGCGGAGAGGCGATATAAGAATCAGACCCACAAAACGTAGCTACAGATAGATTCTCACGGAGTAACATACAGCAAATAAGGAGAGGATGTAGGCACCAGCTGTGATCCCCATGCACATTACTGCCTCGAGGCTGCAAGAGACATATACATATATTTTCAGGACTACAGTGCAATTTTCAAAGTTAGACTTGAGAATTTGCTGAGAATGACTCTCAGGTATTACCTAAAGAAGTTTAATACTTCATGAATCTGGTCGGCGAGGTCTTCAACAGAAGGTGACGGATCACTGGAACAAACTGGAGCAGCTCCAAACTACAAAAACTCTTTGTAGAAACGATGGAACCGAAACAACGTGAGCAAGCAGCATAAGTAGACACAAAGAGAATGGAACTGTTTTCAAGACAATCAAATTTTGCAAACCTCATGTCCTGGAGGACTAATGTGGTAGAGGCAGAGAAACAATCCTTGGAAACACGACAAATCTAGCCAAACATAAGATAAGAACACAAGAGTCAAAAATCAGATTATCATCAAGTGAAGTGGAAGTGGAAGTGAAAGTTGAGGTGTTTCACTTACTTCACCCGTGACTTTAGGGATTGAAAACTTGATTTCACATTACAATACTAGCATTCCTCTTTAACTTTCAAATGAATTTCAAAAGTATTGTAATGATATTCACGAGAACACAATCCAACCACTAGCTAGACTGCGTTTTGCTATGATTGGGGACAGAAGAGAATATAATTTTTGATGAATTTCTTATAACGTGACTGATGTTAGTTTGGGGAAAAACTTATATTTATTCACAAGAAATTGGTATTCTCTGTTCTTTCAGAGAAACTGTGATATCATAAGTTTTAAGTCAAAATATAAATTTTGCAGCTAAGAAATTCGAAATATAAATATTTTTGCATCTTATTTGGGTTGACTCGAGACAATATATAATTTTTTGACGACTGGAGATAATTCAAAATCTCAGAGACAATCTTTTTCTTTCTTTTTTTAATAAATAATAATAAAATTTGGTATGTATAAGAATGAGCTGCGAGAAAGCAGGAAGACCAGTGAGAGATTAGAGAGACGCCAATTGGAAATTTTCACAAAATTTCGAAACCTTAGTGAAGAAGACAACGACGATAAACCAAAACCAGAAGCTTATACTTGGCAATTAGCTAAACAGAGAGAGAGAGAGAGAGACCACGACGATGATGATTCGCTCTTCTTCGATGCGTTTCGCGGCAGCTTTCTTCGTCGTCCTCGTCCTCGTCGATGTCGTTCGCAGCGAGGTTTAACCTTTGATTCTTTTCTCTGCGAATCTTAGTTTCCAAAATTAGACAAAGGAATCTCATTGTTTTAGAATTAGCTTATGGAATTGACTAAGTTGGAACATCTCAGATTTCCCACAACGATTTGCTTTTTCACTTCCTTAATGATTTCCTTTGTCATGTTTGTTTGTTGAATCAACTTGTCACAGGAGTGCTCAAGAACCTGCATTGCACAGAATTGCAACAGTAAGATTCAAACTTTTTTCTACAGTCTCCTTTTGTTTTTGACGAATCTTTTTTTTTTTTTTTTTTTTTTTTTTTTTTTTTTTNCTCACTCGTGTCGTTGGTTTTCAGCTCTGTCTATTCGATATGGGAAGTATTGTGGGATTGGACACTCGGGATGTCCTGGTGAGGAGCCTTGTGATGATCTTGATGCTTGTTGTATGGTCCATGACAGTTGCGTTGAGTCTTATGGTAAATCAATCAAGATTGCAAATTCCCCTTTTACTGTTTTGATTTGTGTTTTCTGCGCTTTTAGATGGCAATGAGGTTAATCACACCCTTCTTACTTCTTACGTGTGCTTGAAATGTAGCTTTGGTATTATCTATCACACTTTGGCTCAGACTGAGTGTAGCCTTTTGACTTGTGAGAAGAATGATATGCCACATTAGGAGGCCATAAACAGAGCTGAATGTTAACATCTGAAAGATATTTTGGTCACAGTTTAGTGAACTGAAAACATATCACTGTGTAATTCATTCGTTGTTCACTTAAGCTATGGTTTAAAGGATTCAAATGCTAAACTCTTGGTTGGTCTTGATTTGTGCAGGTATGACTAACATAAGCTGCCATAAGAAGTTTAAGCAATGCGTAAGCAGGCTTAGCAAATCGATAAAACAGTCCAAAAACAAAAAGGTCGGATTCTCCGCGCAGTGCCCTTATTCAGTAGTCATACCAACGGTGGATCAAGGAATGGATATCGGCATCTTATTCAGTCAATTAGGCAATGATTTGAAAACGGAGCTCTGAGTTTTATACCACTGGTGTGTTTCCGTCCAGATTAGTTTACAAGATTATTTGGTTACGATGATTGATTACTTGAACTATCACCACTGCAAGTTTCAGATAGATGTAGCTTAATTCAAACACCATTGAATGACATTTTTCTACTCTCTTTTTCTCTCTCGTAATTGTTCCTTTTAGCACTAGCGACAATGGTTATGTTCTATTAATTTTTATACCCATTCATTTCATCGTGCATTGGAGTGTTTGCTTTTAGCAACAACGCTGCTAGATTTTATAAGGCTCCTACTCTTGGCTAGAAAACACTAAAACCAAAACAGATTAGAACTAAGAAAAACACTTGAAATTTATCTTAGGCAACAACAGAGAGTAAAGGAAATCCAAAACCAAATTACATCTCTCTAATTAATACACAATTTGGAGCCTGATCTGTCCAATGAAGTCATCCAGAAAAAGGGAAAAAAACAATTAATTTGATTGAAAATGTCAGTCTCCACGAATAATAGAACTTTCCTAATCCTTGCGGGTATTATAGTTTTTATTACACGCTTTCCCCATAACACGTCACTGTGGAAACATATATTTAATGATTTCGCGCAGAGTCCAACCTATATTCTAATTTTATTCATCTTCCTCCTTCTTCTTCTTCTTCTTCTTCTCTTTTATATCAATCAATATTCAATATACGTTTCTTCTGGGTAGGTTCCGCGCGAAAATTCCAGTTTCTCAGATCATAGATTTTCTTCTGCTCTATATAACAAGCATTAAAAACCCTGTTTTTTGCTCTCAGATTCGATCAATTTCTCTTGGACTCTAAAGGTCGAACGGTTTCCGATTTTCGTTCCATGAAGAAGGTGCTTCATCGAGGCTTTAAGCCTGCTAAATGGTAAATCGATTCGGAATTTTTGTTTTCCTATCTTAATGTTGCTTGATAGTATGTTAAAATTTACAGATTTCTGCTATGATCTTAACTTTTTGCATCTGATGAACTGAGTAATTGGATGATTTCTTACTGTTTCATCCGTTTTTCTTCTTGTTGCGATTTTGATTTTTGTTGATATTATAAATGCAGCAAAACATCTTTGCAAATGGCGAATTCACGCCTGAAGATACTGAAGAACAAAAAAGAGATTCAGATTAAACAGCTGAGGAGAGAATTAGCTCAATTGCTCGAAGCTGGGCATACCCCTACAGCTCGAATTCGGGTCATCTTTTTTCATAAACACATTAGGGTTTTTGTCAGTTTCACTCATGTTGTTTGCTGATGGATATTTGGGAATGTGGTTTATGTTTCTCTCTCTCTCTCTCAGGTGGAGCATGTGGTGAGGGAAGAGAAGACATTGGCTGCTTTTGAGCTCATTGGAATCTATTGCGAACTTATTGTCGTTCGTTTGGGTGTTATCGAATCTCAAAAGTAAGCAACTTTTGCTCCTTTTTTTGGTTTCTGTGGTGAACATTCATCATATCATACACTCTTTGTTTATGTATATTAATGTATTGATGGTTGTGATGTGACTTGCAGGAACTGCCCCATTGATCTGAAAGAAGCCGTCACGAGTGTCATGTTTGCTTCCCAGAGGTTATCATCAGATGTCCCTGAGCTCTCTGAAATCGTCAAGCAGCTCACAACCAAGTACGGAAAGGATTTCGCTACGGCTGCTATTGAGTTGCGTCCAGATTCTGGTGTGAGTCGTCTGGTAAGTGTGCTCTGTCTCTTCTCGATTTTGCTACCTTTGATGGTGATTCTGTGTTAAGAACCGTTTCTTGACTATGATTCTGCTTATCTTTACAGTTAGTGGAGAAGTTGTCGGCCAAAGCACCCGATGGTCCAACAAAAGTCAAGATCTTGATGGAAATTGCTACGGAGCATAATGTTGTATGGGAGGCCAAATCTTTTATGGAACCGGATCCTAAAGACACTGAGCTGTTGGTAAGTTCTTAACGTTTTTCTTCAGTGTAATGGCATCGGTTGTTTCATCTATTTGCTAAACGTTAACCATAACTTTGACATTACTTTGTGTTTTAGAGTGGAGCAAGCACGTTTCAGTCAGCGAGTAGTATAAATGTGGAACAACCTCCAAACGCCCAACCACCAGCTCCTGTCAATGTTCAACATCAACCAAGTGAAAGACATCATTCATCAGACAATTCTTACTATGCAAGTGATGGAAGGTCTACAAGCCGTAGCAACAATGTTCCTTCTGGGAAGGCTGATGACTATCACCATCCAAATGCAAGACCTTCTCGTAAGCGATTTTCCTTCGTTCTGCTGTTTCTGTTTTTTGTTTGTTTCTTGATTGATTCATTTATCGAAATTGTTTTGTTTGACAGGGGCTAGGATTGATGAAGGGGAATGTAGAAATCCAAACCATGGCGATGAAAATTCATCTTCAACAAGTAAACATAGGTGGGAAACTACTGAGTTTTTCGATTCTGCGGATGCTGCGCGTGCGGCTGCTGAGGCTGCTGAAAGAGCAAGCTTTGCTGCTAGAGCAGCTGCTGAGCTTTCGAGCAAAGAAAGGATGACGAGACAGGATCCATCAGAGTCGCATGTATCCTCTGCTTCGGTCAATTTCAGAAACGAACCTTCACGTAGCCATAACAGATCGAATGTACAAAGCGAAAGCTTTTCTGAAGATCATTCATCTCCAAGACGAAATGTTATGGACAGAAGCCGACAAGATAGATACGGTAGGACAAAGGAATCCGAGATTCCTCCTGTAGATGAGCTGTCAGAAAGACATTCCCTGGAGAACTTGAGAAAGAGTGGTTCCTTTGGTAAAACAGGTAGAGAGAAGCAGCCAAGCGAGAGCGAGGATGAAGAGGATTTAAATGTTGGTTACTCGGAAGGTGCTCAGCTCAGAAAGCAGTCAAGCAGGGCTTCATCGCATTCACATTCAAGCAACTATTCTGATGAGGATGTCCTTGGCTCAGATTATAGGAAGTCACCGAGCGTCGTGGAGGAAAACATTTTTGCCACTGAATTTGATCACCGGACTCAGAGCAGCTTTAAAGATATAGATTCCCATGATCATGGACGTGATGATGATGCTCCTGCTGATACTTTTGATGATTATGGCTCCTTTTTTGATAAACCTAAGTTTGACGCGGAAGATGAATATGATCATGGTGTGGGGTTTTCATTGCTTGGCAGCAATGCACCTACTCTTGCGTCAACACCAGCTGCTTCCTGGAGCTTCAAAGGAGACCATAATACCTCTCATGGAAATTACAGCTCAAGTTCTGCATTATTTGATGATGTCTCTACAAGTCCTCCGGCTTCTTATCATGAGCCCGACCCACATGCCAAGTTTGATAATTATGGTCTAAATTCAGAAAGCGATGATGATCAGCCGAGACACAGAGGTAAAGCTTCTCGAGGTGTGGATGAAAGAGAAAATCTGACATCTGATCGATCTCAGAAGTTTCAAGTCTCTGATCCTGTGGGACATGAAGAACAACACAATAATGATTCAAGGACACGGGACGAATCAGATTCTGACGCAGATGCAGATGCAGATGCTCAGACTGGTCTGAATTTTAGACCTTTGCTCGGTGGATTTAGGAACAAAAAGACACTCCCACCATACAGAACGAGTCTGGCAAGAAACGAGGCATCGTCCAAGTCTGAAAAGGAACATAATGGAACAGATGATGTTGGTCAGCCAATGTCTACTTCTTCTAGCAGTAGCAGAAAAGATATATACTCTAAGAAAGCAAGCAACAGGGAGCAGAGGCCAAGCTCTACGCCACCACATCCATCTTCTAGTGATGACGACGATTCAGAGATCCAACTTCGTGGAAGAAGAACAGAAACAAAACCTCGATCCTCATACCGTCCTCATTCTCATTACACCCATGATGACGAGGAAGAACTTCCAACACGAGATTCTGCCAGAAGTCAAGAGAGGACTCATAAGCCAACAACGGGAATGAGAAATCACAATAGACCAAACTTCAAGACTCCAGCTGCAACCTCGTATGAAGATGAGAAACGAGTCGATAATGCCAAGCCAGCTAAAACAACCGGGTTCTCTCTAAGGACAAAGGGGCAAGTTAAAGCTCATGAGAAGCGTTCCTTTCCAGTGACAACAGCTAAAACCGACCAAGAGTCTTATGACCAGCCTTCTCCAAAATCAACTTCAGAGCACAAGACAGTAACTTCAAGCTCTGTGACACAGACTGTAAAACCACCCGATCCAGAAACCCCGTCAAAGGAGAGAGCTAGTCATGTTCATCCTAACCTGCCAGATTATGACGATATCTTTGCAAGGCTCGGGGCTCTCCGTGCTACTAACCGCCGCTGAACCTGCTCATCCTCCGTTTGTTCATATATTTGTTCTTTGTCACAGAGATCAGTCCCACTCATTCTTTACTTTGATTGAATTTGATATTCTTACACAACACCTTATACAGATTGGAGCGGTGGTGTGTTCTTTATTGATTTTCCTTTTGTCTATTTTTTATTTTATTTTTGGTGTGGATCAACAGAATAGGACACTTTGTGAAGCTAAAGATTATATAATAACATTTGAAACATTGTCACAACAGCAATACAAGTTTGTTCTCTAATTGCCATTTTGCTCAAAGTACAGTGCAAGAAACAAACAATGTTGAAAAAGCAAAACAAATGAATTGTTCTCACAGGCTTTGAAGAACCTATTGCGATATTCTTGATATCGACAACTCAATAGAAGAAACCAAGAACTTGACCACCCACATTCCTTTTGATAGCCTCTTCATGGTCCAAAATGCCATCAGGAGTTGTCATTACAACATAGCCCCACTGCATACAACAAGTTAAAAAAGGTTAAGTTACTGCGTATAAAGAGTTGCATATTCGGATTACGACAGGACCAAATCAAACCTGGCGTGTGGGGAGTGTGCGCTCTGTGTACTCCCCGATCTCTTTTGCCTTGACGTCTTGCCTATAAGTGAGGGCTTTGCAATCATTAACCCTTCCTTGTAGATCAACAGTTATTCTTCCAACTCTATGTGGATCATGGACTTGAAAGTTCTTGATGTAACCTGTACATAAGCATACATTTTGTCAAGTAAAAACTTCTCAGAAATCTTGATTAAGGATATAAAAAAAACAAGATAAGTATACACAACCCCAAATCGAAATAAGCCTAAATTAGACCAATTCTCCAACTATAGATCAAGATATGAATTGTCAAAAACATAATTTTTTCAATCATCTGCTACTTCAATGTCATCCAAGAACAAATTTTAATCTTTGGACAATGTTACCAGTCTTTTACATTGAGAGATGACAAATTGCAATGCTTGAGCTATACGGTTTGAGGTCAGCTCAAGGAATAACAATAAGTCCCACAACTTTCATGAACCAATCAATCATACAGAAACAAGATCACAGAATTAGATACTTGACCACCACAACCAAGTGACTGGAAAATGTCGAGGAAACTCATGAATGTAAACAAGTAGATGGGAATTTTTGGGGAAATGAATCAAGACCCAAGCAGAATGAAAAATCTCACCTTTCTCCTTCATGATTCTGAGGAAGGAAGACATAACGGTAGAGACAGGCTTCAATTCCACGGAAGCTTTCCCTCGCTTTTCCGCATTCACGATCGTTCTCAACGCGTCGTTCAGTATCCTCCTCCCCATCTCTCTTTCTCTAAAAATTGTATAGTGGAATCAAAGGATCTAAAACCCTTAAACTTCGCAGAACAACCCGATCAAATGGGTTTTTTGGTAACATTTCTTTTTCCTGTGGTATTCTCGAAATGTTAACAAAGTTGAGGGGTAAGTAAGACTTTTAACTAATTTTATTTATTTATTTTCGTCACAGTAATACGAACTAGGGTTTTGTTTTTCAGAGGTCATATATATATATAGCTCGATCGTCTTAACACAAAGCTCCGGCGCCACCATTAAAATCTCAGTCTCGCTTCCTCTCTCTCAACGGTGAGCTTTTAGATCCTCACTCGATTGTTCTCTGTTCTTCTCCTTTCCCTCTTCAATGCCTTAAGCTTTTAACATTAGGGTTTCCATTTGATAGATCTTGTGATTCGGCGTGCTCTCTAGTAGTCCTTTAGATCGATCTGTTCACGTCTGTATTATTGATCTAGTATCATTTTTGTTGATTGGGTTTGGTTCATTTTAGGTTTCGAAATGACAACAGTTCCAGGACAATTGATCTGGGAGGTCGTGAAGAGAAACAACTGCTTCTTGGTGAAACAGTTTGGCAGAGGTAACGCCAAGGTTCAATTCAGCAAGGAGAGCAACAATCTCTGCAACCTTAACTCCTACAAGCACTCTGGTAATTTTCACATTCGAGAATATGAATTTGTCTTTGAGTAAAGTTTGCTGAGAAATGAGAGGTGTAGTTACTTTGGATCTCTGGTTAATTGATTCAATATAAATTGACTGATCGAAAGCTGTTGAGAAATTGATTGGTTTTTCCACCGTACTAGATTTGTTTCTTGATGAATAAACTTGGCTGCTTGATTTAGGTTAAAGCATAATCTTGAACCGTGAGTGTCTCGATATGAATCTTTTGGATTTGGCAGGTCTTGCAAACAAGAAGACGGTGACCATCCAGCCAGCTGACAAGGAAGGTGTTGTGCTTGCCACCACCAAGACCAAGAAGCAGAACAAGCCTAAGCTTTCTGTCAACAAGTCTGTCCTTAAGAAGGATTTCCACAGGATGTCCAAGGCTGTTGCTAACCAGGTTTGTCACTATCTTTAGACTATCTTTGATGTTTGCCACTCTCTCTGTCTATGTTTTGCTTTTAGGTTTCTATTTTGTACTTTTATGCATGCTATTGTACACCTCTGATTCGGACTAGTCTTCATATTCCTTGCTCTGATTGTGATTTAAGGTTTAACAAGTTATGTGATTCTAACATAAAAGAACATGGCTTCTTTGATTACATATATTGTTGTGTCTGGCTTCTGAGATCAATAATCAGTATGTACTGTGTAGATATGTTTTGGAATTGATCTGCATCATGACTCGTAAAATTGGTTCAGGTGGTTGACAACTACTACAGGCCAGACTTGAAGAAAGCAGCTCTTGCTAGACTCAGTGTCATCAGCAAAAGCCTTAGGATTGCCAAGTCCGGTGCCAAGCAAAGAAACCGTCAAGCTTGAGCTTTTTATTATTCTTCTTCTTCTTAATATGTTTTTTTGAAGTAAAAGATTTTGCTGAACAGGCTTATTAAGTTGTTTTGTTGAAGTTGGAACCATAACACTATTATGCACCTTTTCATTATCATTTACCGTTCTTGTGTGCTTGTTTTACATTTTGTTGGATCGTTTTTATCAAATCAATAACTTAATTAGACCTCTATTCTTTTTTGTAAAAGCTCATCTTTAGACAAATCTCGTTAAATACGGATGTGCTTAAAGAATGGGGAAGAACACGTGGTTTTATTACATGACCACCATTTTATGTTTTACTATAATTGAAAACAATATCCTTTAATTCCAGTAAGCTCAAATAGGAGATAACACCAATACACAAACCGAAGTTACTAAGCACTAGTCAAATCCTATCTTGGCTTGTGGAGGTTGTGAAGTTGTTTTAATGTTAAACCTCCTTACGGGGTTAATAAGATCTTCATCTTACTCTTACCAAAGTCACACTTCTTTTTAACCTTACGAAAGTGGAAGATGGACTATCTTAACATACTGAGGACTTTGATCGTCTCCAAAAGCCCAATAGCCCTATTTATGGCCCAAATTATAACGTAGTGAAGATTTTATATTAGGGTTTTCTTCCTTTTGTTTAGTTTTCCTCTCCCTGTGCCGTCTCTTAACTCCAGTCTGAGAAGAACGAGAGAGACAGAGATCGACGGAAATGGAGAAAGGAAAGGGAAGAAAGGAGGAGGTTGTTACCAGGGAGTACACCATCAATCTCCACAGGCGCCTCCATAGCTGGTAATCTTCAACCTCAAAACTTTTCTTCTAATTTCAATCTCTCGGTGCGACTTGTTGGTGAAATCATGCCTATTGCCTTCTGGATTAGCTGATGACGATTAGACTCAACTTCCGATTCCTTTGACTCGAATTAGGTTTTGCTCTGAATATAGTTTACTTGGTTTAAGCAATGCTTTTGCTCTCTGTTAATTTTTTTTTAATTGAGTGTAGAGAACTTACTCGTATTGAACAATGCTTTTACTCTCTGTTGGATTTGACTGGTTTCTGATGCTAAAAACATAACATTTCATGTTTGTCTCTGAATTTAATTACATTATCATTTTTTTTCTTCTCCACCATTTGGTAACGTTGGCATCCAGAATTTGTAGAAGAAGAATATAAGTCTTTAGATGAGTAATGATCATCAACATCTTCTCTTTGCTGTTGATCTTTCATGAATTGGTAGAAAAATGGATAAAATCAGCTTGTTTTGACGCTAATGCAGACCTCTTGTTCTTATGATTGATCCTGCTGTTTTAGTAGTAATGCTTCTTAATCTGCAATGTGATTTGACCATTTATGTAATAATGTACATACACAGCACTTTCAAGAAGAAGGCACCGAATGCGATAAAGGAGATAAGGAAGTTTGCATTGAAAGCAATGGGAACAAAGGACGTGAGAGTCGACGTGAAGCTCAACAAGCAGATATGGAGCAGAGGGATCAGAGGTCCTCCAAGGAGAATCAGAGTCCGCGTTGCCCGTAAGAGAAACGATGATGAAGATGCCAAGGAAGAGTTCTTCTCTCTCGTCACCGTCGCTGAGATTCCGGCTGAAGGATTGTCTGGTTTGGGCACCAAGGTCATCGAAGAAGACGAGTGATTACATTTGGTGATATATTCACGCAAAATCCTTATCCTAAAAAAAAGTATTTTATTTTTGTTACATCTTTAGATGAAAGACAGAAAGAGGAAAAAAGACTTTTGCTTGTTTTGTTCACTTGCCCATTTTGGTTATTTATCTATAGTAGTATTTCAGTATAATTTTAGTTTCTAGAGACAACAGTTACGAGTTGAGTTCATACAGGACCGGTCTGAATTGAAGTCGTTCCTTAATCAGTATAAAATATAATATAAATCATAGAGTTAAAAGACTAATGCATTTTGACGATAAAAAGTGATCGATTGGAGATTGAAAATGAAATTATGGAAAATTAGCAGGCAAGATTCCATAAAAATACGATAAAGAAAATTAAAGTCAAAGCCAAACTTTGGATCTAATTTGATTTCGTAAGGCCCATTTGAAACCCAACATGGCCCATATAGGTTCTTAGAGCGACTCTAATAACTTTTTAGGGTTGGGTGGAATTAGACTGTGTGGTTCATATAGGTGGATCGTCGCCGCTAAACCAACAGAAGAGCTGAAGCAGAAGAATCTCTCTGAAATCGTCAACAATGGGTGGGTGATTCTTCTTCTCGACTTGCTGTTTCCTTATCCTTGGAATTATCTGCGTATTCTTATCGACAATTGTTTTTCTGGTAATCGATTACAGGAAAGGTACACGGTTCGTTGGCTCGTGCCGGTAAGGTGAGAGGTCAGACACCGAAAGTAGCTAAGCAGGACAAGAAGAAGAAGCCTCGTGGCCGTGCTCACAAGAGGTTGCAACACAACCGCCGATTCGTCACCGCCGGTAATTAGTTTTCACTTTCAGATCGATAAATTTGATAGTTATGCTGCGAAAGTATCGTTTATTATTATTCTAAGATGTTGAATTAGGATTGTGTTGATCGTTTTTGCTTGCCTCAGTCCAATCATATATGATAAGATAAATATGAATGCGAGTCTGAATCATATGAAGTTTACTATAAACGCTTTAATACAGTCTTATGATTATATATGCTGCTAAAAAGTTTTGGAATATTTCAACATACATTTTGTTCTCTTGTTTCTTGGGTTAATGAGATTGCACAATTGGGTTCTCATTATCATTTATTCTTGTGTGTTGTTCATCAGTTGTTGGCTTTGGCAAGAAGAGAGGACCAAACTCATCAGAGAAGTAGACCAAATCAATTTTTTGATGTGGCATTTAGATTATTCCAGCTCAAGGATTGGCTGTGGTTTGGGCACCAATGTCATCTACTGAAATTGGTCACTCAAATCCTTGTTCTAACAAACATTGTTGCTGCTTCTTTTGTTAAATCTTTTGCACTTGTTTTTACCACTCTCCCATTTGAGGAATACTTGTTTCTTATATTTTAAGTTTGATCATTTCGTAACGTTCTCAATCAAATCATCTTTGTGAGTCCGTACTAAATCGGTTTGATATCAATTCTTACATATACTATCTGTTACAAAAAAAAAAAAAAAAAAAAAAAAAAAAAAAAAAAAAAAAAAAAANAGTAAATATGCTTTATTATTAAATATAGAGTAAATCAGTATAAACTATAAAGAATAAGAACTCAATAAATTTATATTTTGCTATATATAATATTATAGCACATGATTAGTAGATCTTATGAAGACAAAACCAACAACCAATTCGTATAAATATATTACTCTTTTTCAGTATTTCTTCTGCCAAAGACCTACACGTACGAGCGGTCTACGACTATCTCTTGTGAGGTAAAGTCCTTCGGGTCTAGCAGCCCATTGACGTATCTGATTACAGCTTATGTGGTTTGGGATGCCTCGATATAATGCCGTAGTCAAATAATATTGTCTTCCAGGCCCGAACCACAAATCACAAACTAACCTTCTTGTTTGGGTTGGAGTTGAAACATCAGCGAACGCATATGTTTTGTTTTCATTATTTTTTAAAATGCGGTCTCCAGAATCAAGGCTTGGCCATACACAACGACAACGGTATCCGAGATGTTGACCAAAACCGAGTTCGTTACTAATTATAACACGATTTGTTGCGCAACCTTCATTTAGCCCAAAACACACAGCGATAGCTAGCAGAAAAACTATCGAATGATTCATTTTTTTACCCGGAATATAATTTTTGAAGTGATAAGGTTATCAATGCCCAGTATTTATCATTTTTTTGTCGAGCTCGTCTTATCTCTATTTTTTTAGATAGTCTATTAATGGTGTTAGCTACATTTAACCCAAAAACAACATGAACCAAATAAAATAATTGGTCAAATGTGATTTACGGAATATATTATCTCCCAATTGTGCCTATAATATATAATCACATTCGATTTTCTCCTCTTTCAATCATTTTGTTAAACTCAAATATTTCTTGATCTCAATTCTTTGTCACAGTACATGATTCAATAGGAGATTTTAATGTGATGTAAGAAAATATATTCTTCATATTTTTCGGTCTTTGTATTGTTAAACTAACTTAAACTGTTAAACTAACTTAAATTCTAATTAAGACTTAAAAAAACACATATGGCGCATTAAGCGAGCATCTTCTATAGTTAATTCTAAAAAGATATAAGATTCTCAACATGCTGAAGTGAGACAAGGATTCTACGAATCGTTAACCTATCATAACTTGCTAGTCCTTC
>OVBJ01001822.1:0-23554 GCA_900406535.1 Noccaea bulbosa
AGCTTCTCGCAAATTCATCAATTGTCATCGGTTCCAACAATGCATCAGGACCAAGCTCTGAAACATTACAGTGTATAGCACAGTCAGAGGAAAGAAAAAGACCAATCTTAAACATTACAGAAACTGATAATGAAATGTTAAAATTTCTGACATACAAATTGATAAACCATAAATAGCTAGCGAACCGTGAAAACGAGCAACCATGAAACAAAAATGGTGGACATATCAGGTAAAGAGGTTACCTTAACAAAAGAGCAAGGCAGTGGAGCGCCCACACCGCCACCGGATGTGTCATCAAACTCAGAGAAGGTTCCAGCAGCACAAGTCTCTGTGAGCCCATATCCCTGACCGATTGGAGCCCTGAGGAATATCAGAATGCAAAGGAACGAAAACATAGATCAGCCACCCTAATATTGGAGAGTAGCAAGACTCAAAGAGATATTCAGTGACTCTAATTTGTTGAAGTAAGTGAGTTTTAAAGCCAAACGGAAGGAAGTGATTCACAAAGATGATCCACGAAAAAGAGGAAAGAGAAGCCAAACGACGATTTCTTTGCAGATAACAATAAAGGTACAAAACATGAACGGAAATCACCTGACCTGCTTGGCTAAACGCCTCAAACAGCTGTGAATCCGTCACGGTCATGTCCAGATCGCTGACAGCACCGGAAACCGCCACGCCACCGTCTCACGAAAGCTTCAGATCCGGACGATTTGAGAGTAGAACCGACCGCTAAAAGAGAACAACAGAGCTTCAGATCTGATGGAGCTGAAGTTGGAAAACTGAAAACATGAATCAAAGTGAGAGAGATAAGCGAGATAACAGCGGTGAAAAGATGAAGCGAGAGAGATTCACCTAGCATAATCGAGGGAGAGGCGGCAAAGGTTAACGGCGAGTGGTTTTGCTCAGTCGAGACGAAGAGGCGTAGATCCATTGGAGCAGAGAGAGAGCCACCATTCGCTCAGGCGACAAGAAGAACGAAGATGGCGGAGGTTCAAGGAGAGAGAGAGAGGAGGGAGGCGCTGTTTAAGCGTGAGAATTTTTTTTTTTTTTGGACAATTAGGTTAAATTCTTCATATATACTAAGCTCAATTTTTTCGGTTTAGTTAAAAAATCCGGTTAATCAAACTTTAAATGAAGTATGCATATGAAGTCTAACGAATAAATCTGGTTTCCGCTCTGTTTTCCGCCAATTTTTCCAAAATATTTTATTTTTCGCTCGTTTTTTTTTTTAGTTTCAGACTTCATAACAATTATAAAGTCTACTAATGAAGTCTAACGATGAAGTCTATCTATGAAGTCATAACAAAATTTCGTTTCCCGCCCTATAAATATTTTGTTTCCCGCTCGATTTTTTTGAATAACAGAGTTCACAGAAAAGTCTAACATGAAGTCTATCTATGAAGTCTGACTTACCCTAAACCCTAAATTGATTTTTTGAGATCAAAGCTATAGAAAACATCAATTATGTATATATAATCACAATTTACATTATAAACTATGAATTCATTAGCTTTAAATCGTTAAACAAACTACAAACATTTTTTTATGTCAAAATTCTCTACACCTTAACAATCACACTCATAAACTCTATACATTATACCTCATACACTAAGCTTCATGATTGGTTTACTCATGAAACTTATAAATTGATTAATTTTCATGAAATTTTATTTTACATAGATAGGATTTGTCTTCATTTGGATTATTAATAATTTTTGAAGCTAAAATTATTTTTTATCGATTTTAAACTTTAAATTTTAGATTTTGACAGACTTCATGAGTAGACTTCACATAATTTTTTGTTTTTTTTTTTTTAACATAATTTGTCTTACTTGATTTAAATTGATTAATTTCTTTGCAAAATTATTTTATATGGATTTTAGTTGATTGTGTAAAATTTATGTGTAAATATGTTTATCAAAATATTTTTTGTAAATTTTAAACTTTAAATTTAAGGTTTTAGCATTTAGTAGACTTTTTGAGTAGACTTCACACGGTTTATAGGTTACAAACATAATTTATGTTAGTTGACTTATATGAATTTATTTTTATGCAATTTTACTTTTCATAGATGGTAAATGTTCTAATCTTATTTATGTATAATTTTGTTTCATCAAAACAATATCCTATAAATTTTTTAATTAAATTTGAGTTGTGATTACGAATTAGACTTCATGATGAAGTCTAATACTCCGTAGACTTCATGAATAGATTTTAAAAAGGGTAAAACAGACATTGTGACCAGCGTTTTTTTTTTTGTCTCTCATAATTCAATATAGGTATTAATTTTGCATTTCAAATCAAATTATGTACTAGTTTTGGCAATTCCCCCTAATTTGTATTAATCTAATTTTTCTTTTACATAACTGTGTTTTTAGTCCAGCACACTTGCTATGCTAGTGTTCGGGACTCAGAAGGAGGAAAAACCTGTACCACCTCACCGTATACACTTATAGGCGGGAGAACAACTTCTTGGACTCAGAATTGAAAATACCCGATCACTCCAACTATACCAAGAGGTTAGTATTCTTATTAATTATTGTTGATTTTTTAAATAATTATTGTAAATAATTGCATAATCTTCTTTTGTATAATCTTTTATTTGTTAGGGGGTTTACGACGTTCCACTCCGAAAGCCCTTTGTTCCGACACCTCAGAGGGTCAGACACGGATCGCTCCTCCTGATCATGACCGTGTTAGTCTTTGTGAATGGCACTTTTGGAGGAAAGACGGTGCTCGTATTCCAGAATTCTTGGGGCTCCAACTGGGGTGTAGAAGGGTTCGGTTGTCTCTTCCTACATCCAGGAGAAACTTACGATGTGTTCTATTCAATCTCTGCCATAAGAGAGTAATGAGTGGAGAGTCTGAGAGAATATACATATAAATATTATTAGGATGTTTATTATTTAATGTTCTTATCCCACTAAATAACTATAAAATCACTTGAAATCACTTAGAACCCACACTAGATTTGAAAGTACATTTTAAAATTACAATTCAATAACACTAGATTTTAAAAGATTTTTTAAAATTCATAACAGAGGATTTGTTATTTTAATACAAATCATCTAAAATAATTTAAAATACCAAGTTTAATATACCTCTCTTAATTAAGAGCATATTACCGCAACAGTACATATTTTGTACATTTTTATTACTATGAGACTGTTATTGAGTGTGACAAAATATATCTAAGACAAAAAGGGTTGGCGAGTCTTTGCCCTCTCTTAGGTTTTGGAGAGTCTTTGCCCTCTAACGCAGGCTCTTACCATTGGTCGCTTCTATGATGAGCCTGTCGCTAGATACCGCCCTAGCCAAGTATTCGATTTCATACAACGACTTGGTCATGAGTTTGGAAGAATCATCTTTCACCGTAAGCTTAAGCAAGAATTGGAATTTAGAGCTGTCACAATGGTGCTCCGAATTCTCCCAAAATACAGTAAATTCACCGGTGGTGAACTCGTAGAACAAGTATTAATTACCTTTTGGATTAAATCAATACTTATGAAATAATGTTGATTTTTTACTCTCTCCTAATACTACCCTATTCTTGTTTGTTGAAGAGAGAGTATCACTCGAAGGAACAATTTGTTGTAGGTTTAAGAGATTTTTGGAACAAGATCAGTAGCTTCCAAGTTGTTTTGGGTGTTGGTCATGGGGTTGATCCATCTCATGGCTTCTATTATGAGTACGAAGACACTCGTGGTAATAAAGGATATCTCAAAGTGTTGGCCACGTCAGCTCTGAAGAAGTGATGGACAAGTTTTGTATAAGATACTGATTTGCATAAGTGCACAAGAAAAATAACATTACATGGTCTATCTCTTAGAATTATCTTCTTCATAATTCAGGAAAAATTGTAGTATGTAAATTTTGATGAAGTCCAATAAACCAAACGAAAACTCAGAAGTTTATTTCTTAGCCATTAATCGTCCCACATCTCCAGTAAACCTCTCATATAACTTAGCAATTTTAATGAAAATTAAGGCTAATCTATAAATCACCTTCTTAAGCCACTTAACTCCTTTTGCCGTTTCAATCTTTTTGCATTCCCTTTCGTACAATATATAAACCCTTGCAAGCTCTCACTCGCTCCACAACAAACTTTCCAACAACAATCGAAAATGGCTACTCAAACATTCCTCTACTGTTCTCTCTTAGCTATCATCATCTTCTTTGTTTCCTTTTCTTCAGCTCACCAGAAAAACCTAACCATCGAGCTCATCCACCGTGACTCTCCTCATTCCCCACTCTACAACCCTCACCACACCGTCTCTGACCGTCTCAACGCCGCTTTCCTCCGTTCAATCTCCCGTTCCCGCCAGTTCACAACCAAAACCGATCTCCAATCAAGTTTAATCGCAAACGGCGGCGAATATTTCATGACAATCTCAATCGGCACTCCACCGTCGAAAGTCCTCGCCATCGCCGACACGGGAAGTGACCTAACTTGGATCCAATGCAAACCATGTCAACAATGTTACAAACAAAACACTCCTCTCTTCGACAAGAAGAAATCTTCCACCTACAAAACCGAGTCTTGCAACTCCAAAGCTTGCCACGTGTTATCCGAAAACGAAGGAGGATGCGACGAATCGGGAAACAGCTGCAAATACCGTTACTCTTACGGAGACGAATCGTTCTCCAAAGGCGACGTTGCGACGGAAACAATCTCCATCGATTCTTCCGATGGCTCCCCTGTTTCTTTCCCCGGTACAATCTTCGGTTGCGGTTACAACAACGGCGGAACATTCGAAGAAACCGGATCCGGAATCATCGGACTCGGAGGAGGACCGTTGTCTTTAGTCTCGCAGCTAGGTTCTTCGATAGGGAAGAAGTTCTCGTATTGCTTGTCACACACGTCATCTACAATAAACGGCACAAGCGTCATAAACCTAGGAACCAACTCGATACCTTCTACCCCAAGCAAAGACTCCGCTGTGCTCACTACGCCGTTAGTTGTAAAAACCCCGAACACTTACTATTTCTTGACTCTCGAAGCAATCACCGTCGGCAAGACCAAGCTTCCGTACACCGGAGGAGGAGACGGTTTAAACGGAGGCAAGTCGTCGAAGACCACAGGGAACATCATAATCGATTCCGGGACGACGCTTACGCTTCTTGAATCTGGATTTTACGATGAGTTTGGTGCGGCGGTGGAAGAGTCTGTGACCGGAGCTAAGCGTGTGAGTGATCCACAAGGGATTTTATCACACTGTTTCAGAGCCGGAGGTAAAGCACTCGGTTTGCCGGAGATAACAATGCATTTCACGGACGCCGACGTGAAGCTGAGCCCGATGAACGCGTTCGTGAAAGTGAGTGAAGATATGGTTTGTTTGAGTATGATTCCGACAACTGAAGTCCCTATCTACGGTAATATGGTTCAGATGGATTTTCTTGTCGGATACGACTTGGAGAAGAAAACGGTGTCGTTTCAGGGCATGGATTGCTCTGGGAACTTGTGAAGCAAAACGATGTCGTCGAAAGCTACTAGTGGTTTGATTATCTGATATTCATAATTATCGCAATTTAACGAATATTCAGTATCAATAAAATAACCTATATTTCTTAATTTCTTCTTTATAATCTAAAAAACCGAAAAACAAATAGCCACACCAGTTAATAGTCCAAGAAAGAAAGTCTTCAACAAGCGGAGCCAGACCGACGAAAATGACTAGTTTTTTTTTTTTTTTCCGGTGACTTATCATTTGAAATGGACTTCATTATAAAAATTTGTAAAGTTATATGATAACCTCATGTTGAAAAGGAATTTCGGTAAATAAACAAAAGAAATAAAGATAGAATAATAATTTTCTTCCCACGGTCCACTAATTATATGCCATTTAAAAGGACAGAATAACAAGCTTATACATGAGGGAAAATAAAAATTAAGACAGTAAAAAAAAAAAAAAAAAAGTAGTTAATGAGTGAGTACCAAATTAAAGACCACTCATAAAGAAAGTGTTGAAACCGAAGGAGAAGCTTCAACTTTCTCCACTATAATTTCCATTGTCGTTACCTTTTCTTTTTGGTTTCTGACTGTTACCTGTAAAGAGTTAAGGATCCATGTCAAAAACTCAACTTTCTCTCTCTGCTTCCTCTAATTGAGAAATCTCAACCACCCTTTCTGCGAAATCTTTCGGTGTTTTTTTTTGTTTTTTGTTTGCTTTCTCTCGATCTATCGGTTGGTAGTGAAAAAACCGAGGAGGAAAAAAAATCAAATAGTAAGAGGTTTTCGAATTTTCTGCCATGGAAGCCATTAGAAAGCAAGCGGCCAAGCTCAGAGAGCAAGTCGCGAGGCAACAGCAAGTGAGATTCTTTTTTTCTAGATTTATGTGTTATTACTTATTTCATTTACTCGAGATGGCTTTTCTTAGATTTGTGTCTGATTACTGAGAAAAATCTGGCTAATTTATTGTGTGGGTTTCAATAAAGGAGGAATCTTTCAAGTCCTGATGTTTAATTTATATAGTCTTGGGGCAGATAGGATTGGTGATTATTTTACTGACGTAGGAATTGGTTAATTTTAGGTAAAAGTATGGACTTGCTTGTTTTGGCATCAAGTTTGCCTTTTTTGAAGTGTTCTTAGCTATGGATTACATCAAGTTTGCCTTGTTGAGGGGTTTCCTTTCTTTATTTGTTTTAAAACTCCGGTTATTGCGCAGGCGGTTCTGAAGCATTTAGGGCATGTGAATGCGGATGCTGTAGTTGTGGATGAAGAAGAGCTTCGTTGCCATCAGAAACTTCAAGATCTATATAGCTCTACTAAAGCTGCAAAGGTAAGAAATTTATTGATCTTTTTGAGACTTTTTCTCGGACAGTCTCAGGAAATTCTAATTAGTTCCCCTCTTGTTCTCAGCGTTTGCAAAGGAATATCGTTCGTGGACTCGAAGGTTTCATTGCAACAGGGACGAAAGTTGTAGAGATAGGTAAGTTCTTGCTTTCTTAAGTTCGTCTCATTTGCATATATATATATATACTTCTTGGGATATGATTTGGAATGTTTTTGTTATCTATAGGGTTGAAGTTTGCTGAAGATTTCAAGAAATATGGAGACGAGAATCAAGATGCTAACACTCCTCTCTCGAGAATCGCACATCACTTTGGGACCTCTTACAAGTCGGTGGAAGAAGGGAGGGAAGCACTCCTCGGGACTCTTAGTGAGCAGGTAAAAATTTTGGAACATTTTCATTTCATTCTTTAGTCCATTTTTAATGAAGCTTCAGGGTTTTGATTTGGTTAGGTTTGCGAGCCAATTCGTACGATGATATACAGTGCGCCTTTGGAGGATGCTAGGCAATTAGTGAATCTCTATGACAGGCTGAGACAAGAAGTCGAAGCTCAGGTATAGTCTCTTTGAACTTGTTTTCGAAACTTCTTGCGACATATGCTTAACAAGCCGTTTTTTTATTTATTTATTATGAATAGGCAACTGATGTATTGAGGAGAAGATCAAAGTTGAAGGAATCTGATGTTTCTGAAGAAACCTACATGAAGCTTAAGAATTCTGAATCGAGATTGGCTGAGCTCAAATCGAGTATGAAAACCCTTGGCAAAGAAGCTACTAAGGCCATGTTAGATGTCGACAATCAGCAGCAGAACGTAACGTATCAGCGCTTACGTGCTCTGGTAATCTTTTCTTGAATCATATCTCAGTTCTTGACTATTAACTGGTCCCTGGATTGGATATGAAATGAAATTGCCATCGCAGGTTGAAGCCGAGAGAACTTATCATCGTAATGCTCTTGAGATCCTCGATAAGCTACATTCCGAGGTTATTAACTCGCTCTGTGATAAAACTTGTGATAACGACTGCATACAAACTAGTCATTTGATCTGGTTGTCTTCTTGTTCAGATGGTTGCTGAAGAAGAAGCTATAGAATCATCACCAAAGTCACTACCTTTACATTTAGAGAATAGTGTTTCTCGTCCCCAAGAAGTAACGAATCCGAATCCTCGGGGAGAGATCAAACCAAATCACCGAGAAGAAATCAAGTCTAGTCCCCAAGAAGTAGCCAAATCCAATGCTAAGGACGAACTGAAGTCTAGTCCCGAAGTAGAAACTAAATCGAGTCAACAGAAAGAGATCAAGTCTAGTAGTCCACAGGAAGAGTCCAAAAAGTCCATTGGTTCTGATGATCATCAACTACTCAGTCAAAATGATTCATACTTTCTTGCAAAGGTAAAGCCTTTTTTGAAATACGTAAAGCTATCAAGAATTGAATTACACAAATCCCAAGGAATCAAGAGTTTTGTTTTCTTGCTTTTTCGACAGGTTGTGCACCCTTTTGATGCTCAAGCGCCAGGGGAGCTGAGTCTAGCGGTTGATGATTACGTTATCGTGCGACAGGTACATTTCCCGCCACCCTTTTTTTCCAACAGTACAAAACAGAGAAAGATGGATCTATAAACAATCTTGTTGTGTTTTGATGAAACAAAATTTCAGGTGGCTGGGACAGGCTGGTCGGAAGGAGAGTACAAGGGCAAAGCTGGATGGTTTCCATCGGCTTATGTGGAGAAACAAGAGAAAGCTCCTGCAAGCAAGATTGTGGAAGCAAATCTCAAGCAGTAATGAGCCCTGTATCAAATGAAAGGAGGCAAACCCAAAACTGCAGAGCCAAACCAAACCCTAAGTCTCTTTCTTTTTAACATATATATATATATCTAGTTTGTTTTGAATGATACGTCTCCACGAGTAAATATGATCTGTATACCATTGTGTTTTCTTTTTTCTTGCGTATATCATCATAAGTCTACTCTTGAGTCGCTTTCTTCACGCAGTTTGTGACTTGTGAGGATTCCTATTGTATCTTCTGTTTGATGGGTCCTCTATTTTCTTCTGTAACTTTGCTCTGAAAATGATAATGATCTTTCTTCTTTCTTCAGTTTCTGGTAATGAGTTCAGTTTTTTACGTCAGTTGAAATCAGCTTCAGAAATCGAACTTTAGTTTGAATCGTAAGACTCTGTTTCTCGGTTATAAACAAACGATACTAATAAGTAAGTATGCATAAGAAGATCAGTTTTACACTATAAAGGTCACAACTTCACATTTTAATTTCATGTTTATTCCTTCTCTTTCTTCTTTCATCAAATTCAATAGAGCTAATCTCAAAATGCTTCAGGCCGGGACATAAAAAAAAAGCAAACTTCAACGCGAAGGGAGTTTTTGGAGACGAATATGGGTTGTGTACAAACTCCATCGCTTATAATGTACAATAAGATGCTCAAATCTTTTGCCGAGACTAAAAGCTTCACGAAAGTTTTGGCTTTGTTCGGTGAATTGAGAGGACACGGCTTGTATCCGGATAATTTCACTTTGCCGGTTGTTCTGAAATCAATTGGGCGATTGAGGAAGGTTTTAGAAGGTGAGAAAGTGCATGGCTACGCTGTGAAAGCTGGGCTTGAGTTCGATGCTTACGTATGTAATTCAATCATGGGAATGTATGCATCATTGGGTAAGATGGAGGTCACTCATAAAGTGTTCGACGAAATGCCTGAACGAGATGTTGTTTCTTGGAACGGTTTGATTTCTAGTTATGTTGGGCACCGGAGGTTTGAAGATGCCGTGGCTGTTTTCAAACGGATGGGTCTGGAGAGCAATTTGAAGCCTGATGAAGGTACGATTGTGAGCACTCTCTCGGCTTGTTCGGCTTTGAAGAATCTGGAAGTCGGTGAAGGGATTCACAGGTATGTTGTCACGGAATTTGAAACGAGTGTAAAGATTGGGAATGCGTTGGTGGACATGTTCTGTAAATGCGGGTGTCTCGATAAGGCTAGAGCGGTTTTCGACTCGATGAGAAGCAAGAATGTCAAGTGTTGGACCAGCATGGTCTCTGGTTATGTTAGTAATGGTAGCATCGATGAGGCTAGAGAGTTGTTTGAGAGGAGTCCTGTGAAAGATGTTGTTCTGTGGACAGCTATGATGAATGGGTATGTTCAGTTTAACCGGTTTGACGAGGCGTTGGAGCTGTTCCGGTGTATGCAAACCGAGGGAATTAGGCCTGATAACTTCGTGCTAGTCTCGCTCTTGAAAGGTTGCGCGCAGACGGGAGCTATAGAGCAAGGGAAGTGGATCCATGGTTACATATATGAGAACAGAGTAAGGGTAGATAAAGTAGTTGGTACTGCTCTTGTAGACATGTATGCAAAATGTGGATGCATAGAGACAGCTCTAGAGGTTTTCTATGAAACCAAGGACAGAGACACGGCTTCTTGGACATCGCTTATCTACGGTCTTGCCATGAACGGGATGTCAAGGAGAGCGATGGAGTTGTATCAGGAAATGGAAAATCTCCGTGTTAGATTAGACGATATAACCTTTGTTGCGGTTTTAACAGCTTGTAATCACGGTGGGTTTGTAGCACAAGGACGTAGAGTTTTCGATTCGATGACCAATGTACATAAGATCCAGCCTAAAGCAGAGCATTTCAGCTGTATGATTGACCTACTATGCAGAGCTGGATTGTTGGATGAAGCAGAGGAATTGATAGATAAGATGCCAAACGAAAGCGATGGAACTCTTGTTCCTGTGTACTGTTCTTTGCTTAGCGCTGCTCGGAACTATGGGAATGTCGAGTTAGCTGAACGAGTAGCGGGGAAGCTAGAGAGAGTGGAAGTTAGTGATTCGAGTGCTCATACTCTTCTTGCGAGTGTGTATGCATCTGCTAATAGATGGGAAGATGCAACGAATGTGAGAAGGAAAATGAAAGATTTGGGGATCAGAAAGTTTCCTGGTTGTAGCTCCGTGGAGGTTGATGGTGTTGCTCATGAATTTATTGTTGGAGATCCATCGTCTCACCCAAAAATGGATGAGATAAACTCAATGCTTCATCTTACTACAAATTGGATGTTGCGTTCGGAACATGAAGAAACTGAAAGTTAGATACTTTCTTGTGTTATATAACTTCTTAGACGACAATCTACAGCAAAAAGTGGTCTTTTTACATTCTCTTACCGCTGCCCTTAAATCACAGTCAATTTCTAGCCAATATTTGTAAATAGTAGTAGTACTACATGACAAGACCATCTTTTGTTTTAGACATAATAAATATCTCAAAATCTTTCTTTTGACTTCTCCTCTAAAATTAAAAAACTCACCTCTCTTTCTTCTAAAGAACGCTGTGAGCTGAAGCTAGTCACACTGCTGATTCAGAAGAGAGGTAAATTTCTATTATTTCTTCTTGTTTTGCTTTAATCTGCTGCTTTTTGTATTTTGACTTGGTTAAATCTGCTTTTTCTTAGTGTTAACACTAGAATCTGCTTTAGAATCTTAGGTCTGCATCTTGGATTCTTGACTGAAAATACCTCTGGATTATTATGAAACCTTTGTTTCGGAATTTATTCATTTCTTTTGTTGTCAACCACGAGCTTGAATTATTAAACCCTGTGGGTTTCTTTGATTAAATTCTAACGCCATGCCTCACTGGAACAATATATTCATGGATTTCTTTGGTTGTTGTGATGGTCCCACCATCTCTGTGATTGTTGACTTTAGTGTTCCTGGTGGAGCAGGAGAGGGTATCATGGCCGAGGGAGTTGTGTTGTTCGGAGTACAGAAGCTCTGGGAGCTCCTGAGTCGAGAGTCTGAGCGATTTCAGGGAGTTCATGAGCAAGTCTCTGAGCTACAGCGTCAGCTGGGAAGGTTACAGTCCTTGTTGAACGACGCAGATGCCAAGAAACACGACAGTGGTAGAGTGAGAAACTTCTTGGATGATGTCAAAGACATTGTTTATGATGCCGAGGATATAATTGAAACTTTCCTTCTGAACAAAGGACGAGAAAAAGAAAAAGGGATCAAGAAATCTGTGAGAAGACTCGCTTGCTTCTTAACGGATCGCCGGAAGTTTGATTCAGATATCAAAGGCATAACTATGAGGATATCTCATGTGATTGGAGAGATGCAGAGTGTTGGAATACTGCAGATCATTGATGGTGGCTGTTTGCTTCCACTGCATGATAGACAAAGAGAGATCAGACAGACATTTCCTAAGAACTCGGAAACCGATCTTGTCGGGGTTGAACAGAGTGTTGAAGATTTAGTTGAGCGTTTGGTGGGGAGTAACAACATTCAAGTGGTTTCTATATCTGGTATGGGAGGTATTGGTAAAACCACTCTCGCCAGACAGGTTTTCCATCACGACATGGTACGCCGTTACTTTGATGGATTCACATGGGTCTGTGTTTCCAAGGAGTTTACACAGAAACATGTTTGGCAAAGGATCTTGCATGATTTAAGACAACATGATTCAGACGTTTTAGGGATGGATGAACATACGCTCCAGTGTAAACTTTTTGACTTGTTGGAAACTGGTAGATATTTGATTGTTCTTGATGATGTATGGAACGTTGAAGATTGGGACCGAATCAAAGCAGTGTTTCCACAGAACGGAGGTGAGCTGTTATTATACATAAGCCACTTCCTTTTTCAATATGATATCAGGATCATATATAAACATTTTGCAGGCTGGAAGATATTGCTTACTTCTCGCAACGAGGGTGTTGGCTTACATGCAGATCCAACATGTTCTTTCTTTAGACTGAGAAGCCTTACTCATGAACAAAGTTGGACACTATGTCGAAAGATAGCATTTCCTAGCAGAGACACAACAGGTACAAACTATCTTGTGGTTATATTATATTGATCAGAATCATTAAGATGTTTATGATATCTGCTTTATGGCTCAAATCTTTAAAGATATCCCCTTGTGACTGTGTGCAGAATCTATGGCTGGAGAAGAAATGGAAGCTATGGGTAAGAAAATGGTTACATATTGTGGAGGACTACCATTAGCAGTTAAGGTGTTGGGAGGGTTGTTAGCTGGAAAACATACGATTCCCGAGTGGCAAAAAGTATATGACAATATTGGACCGTACATCGTAGGAGGATCTGGTTTAGATGACAAGAATCTCAATTCGGTTTACCGAGTATTGTGTTTGAGCTACGAAGATTTGCCAGTGTGTTTAAAGCACTGCTTCCTTAGCCTAGCCTGTTTCCCTGAAGACTACAGAGTAAATGTGGAGACGTTGTTCAGTTACTGGGCTGCAGAAGGAATAACAACGCTGTCTCTTGGTGGAGCAACCATTCGAGATAGTGCAGAAGGCTACTTAGAAGAGCTGGTGAGAAGAAATATGGTTCTTGCGGATAAAAACTATGCGACTTGGAGATTTGATTATTGTCATTTGCATGATATCATGAGAGGAGTTTGTTTATCTAAAGCCGAAGAGGAAAATTTCCTTCGGATTCTTGTCAAAGCACCTACTTCCACCTCCTCTACCATCAATGGTCAATCTCGCTGTAGATCTCGCAGACTCGCTTTGCATAGTGGTAATGCACTGCAGATGCTGGGACATAAATGCAATCCAAAGATGAGATCTTTTTTGTTTTTTGGGGACGAAGAAGAAGCTTGGATACAGTCATCTATCAGCTTCGGGAGTTTACCATTGCTTAGAGTGTTAGATCTTTCTCGAGTGAAGTTCGAAGGAGGGAAGTTACCTTGTAGCATTGGAGAACTCATCCACTTGAGATTCTTGAGCTTATATGAAGCTTCTGTAACTCATCTACCTTATTCCTTGCGGAAACTAAAGCTTCTGCTATATTTGAACTTGCATGTTGATGATGATGCCGAGTCAGTTCATGTGCCAAATGTTTTGAAAGAGATGAAAGAGCTGAGGTACCTTTTCTTGCCTTATAGGATGCATGTTAACACGAAGCTGAAACTGCGTGATCTAGTGAACTTGGAGACCTTGAGGTGTTTCTCAACAGAACACACTTGTGTGACAGACCTACTCTGTATGAATAAGCTGAGGAATCTCGCAATCTCTTTCCATGATGGTTGTACATTTCAGACGCTAACCTCAACTCTTGGTGAACTGAGAGATCTCCAACAGCTTTGTTTATATGATTTCATGCACGGTACTCGTGTGGCTGATGGAGGAGATTTCATCCAGTTCGTCCATCTCAAAGTATTAGCTTTGGGGATGCGTATGAGAAAGTTGCCTGATGAAATTCGTTTCCCTCCGAGCTTTGCACACATACTTCTACAGTTTTGCTACATGGAGGAGGATCCAATGCCGGTTCTAGAGAAGTTGCTTCACTTGAAATGGGTTGAGTTATTATCTCATGCTTTCTCCGGGAGGAGAATGGTGTGCTCGAGAGGCGGGTTTCCTCAGCTGCGTGTGCTGAAACTGTATAAACAAATGGAAGTGGAAGAGTGGATAGTGGAAGAAGGGTCGATGCCATGTCTTCGTACTCTGAGTATAATTGGTTGCAGAATGTTGAAGGAGGCTCCTGATGGGCTCAAATATGTCACTTCTTTGAAGGAATTGAATATCGAATTGATGAAGAAGGAGTGGACAGTGAAATTGTCTCAAGGAGGAGAAGATTATTACAAAGTCCAACACATTCCCCGCGTTCAGTTTCTCAGGTGTGAAGAAGAATAACAAGAGAATCAGCAGAAGTTTCTTCATTGGTTGATTCTGCGGCGTGAAAGTCCAAGTATAGTAAACGTTACAACTTACAACACACATTGTTTCTCACTCGGTTTTTGTGTGTGATGTTAATAAGCTCTTCCTATTGTCTTTGATGTGTAATGATGTCTCACAACTTGTTTAGGCAAAACTCTTGCATGTTGCATCATATACTTGCCTCTCTGATTTGAAACCCTATTGTGTTGCATGTCTTGTATGAGCCAGTGAATCAGTTTGGAAATCGATATCAGTTTCAGCAACTGAATATTCTTGAAAGAAGAAGAAAAGGAAGCATGGATTATTTCAAAAGAAGAACAATTCAGAGACAAGAGAGCAGTGTTTCTACAAAGGTCACAACTATACATTTCAATTTCATGTTCAAATAGAAGTTTTTAACCAAAAAAAAATCGGAAGAAAAAAAATAAGGGAAGGAGATGAAAATGAATGGCTCGAATCTTGTATAACTGGAGGGAGAAAAATTAACTGGCAACATAACACATAGACTCTCTTCCATAACTGTCTCTTCATTGGCATTTGCAGGATTTCTTGGGGAGCAAAACCGGAGACAAGGCATTCGAAGATTTTCCCCAGAAACCAGATTCTGTTTACCTTTTTTTTTTTTTTCTTTCTCTGGAGTGTGGATTCTTGCAAATCAATCAGAGCTGGAATCATAAAAGTCGCTGGGACAAGGTGTCATGACCTCTGATTCAAGTAACTGGACAACCCGATGCATCGTGGGACGCTCTTCTGGACTCGAAGACACGCACTGTGTTGCTATTGATAGAAGAGCATCAAGGCTCTCTATCTGCATTCCTTCGCAGTTTGGATCAACAATCTCTCTTGGCCGCTTTTCGCTGATTAAGAACTTTAGCTGCAAAGATTATCAACCAAACCAAAAACCCTTTTTAGTCAAATGTTTCGAACCATAATATCAAAATATGGAACAAAGGATCTCATTTGCATACCCAACCAACAACGTTAAGGCCTTTCTCGATGAAGGAAGCATCAGTTGGTCGTTTCCCACTCAAGACTTCAAGAACTAAAACCCCAAAACTATATACATCGGTTTTCTCAGTTGCTCTACCGCTTTGCATGTACTCTGTTCCAATGGAAAGAAACGCTCAGCATTTTCAAAGATGACATCTTTACGTAAGTAAAAGACTCTTTTAAAAAGAGGCATTTATTTACCTGGAGCCAGGTACCCAAATGTGCCTGCAACGATGGTTGTAATATGAGACTCTTCGTCTTCCAACAACTTGGCAAGACCAAAATCCGATACCCGAGCCTCGAGATTGCCATCAAGCAGAATGTTGCTCGACTTTATATCACGATGTATAATCCTAGGAGAACAATCATGATGCAAGTACGATAACCCTTTCGCAGCTCCTATGATGATATTTACACGCGAATCCCAGTCCAACTGCTCGCCTCTCTCTACTAATTCAAATAACCAAAACTTTCTCAGAGAAATCATTCATTCATAACATGGAAGAGACTTGTAAAGAGAAGATTGATTAGTCATTTACCATGAAGTGCTTCATCAAGGCTACCACCAGGCAAGTAATCGTATAACAGTAGCTTCGATGTTGGCGAATTGCAATATCCACGTAGATTCACTAGGTATCGGTGTTTGATGCACCCAAGAATCTCAAGCTCCCTTTCAAAAAACCTATCAAACCCTTCGTTTAACTTCAAAATTCTCTTCAGGGCAAAAACATTGCCATCATCCATGGCCAGCTTATACACTGTTCCAAAGCCTCCACACCCGATTATGTGCTCTTCGTTTAACATTTCCAGCTTCTTGATGATGTCTTTGGAAGAGTAAGGCAAATCTCCGTGGAACATTACAATAGACGCACCTGAGTTGACAAAGTGATAACCTTTAGGAGATAGAGAAACTTGAAACTTCCCAATACTTTACGAGATAATATGTACAAAAGAACAAAAAATCAACACGGCTCACCTCCACCAACTTCCATTGCAAGGCTTTTACTCTCGACTTTACCGAGCTTTTTATATAAAAAGCATCCCCAGAAACACATGAGCGCCACTAGGAGCAGCGCACCTACGGTTGCTGAAGCACTAATAAGCAGCTTCCCAGGGTTTTTCTTTTGATTTTGACCTGTAATGAAGGAGACACCAAATATATGTATAACTTTATTGATAGAACCACAACAAAACCTGTATAGTGTGACCAGAAAATTTACTAAGATGCATAATTGCTTTACTTGTTGACTGGGAATTTGAAGAAGGGTTTCCACTATCATCGTGGCACACGACGTCAATTTGCTTTCCGCACAAATCACGATTTCCAATGAAGCTGTAGGGGGTAGCATCAGTTTGAGAATTTTAAAAAAATTTCAGCTACACTGATACAAGCTAGTGAAATGGTTCTGACAATATGACCAAATCTTAGAAAGATCAGCTGTAGAAATGTAATTGTAGATTCTCTTTTAAATACTGCATAGAGAAAAGGGGTTTTATTATCTTACGAGTTCTCAGAAAATCCAGAGAGCACTCCGTCTGAAGGTATTTGCCCCACCAGAAAGTTGTTCGAAACATTGCTTCATAAGAAGAATGAAATAGATAGATTCAAAGGACTGTAATATGATAAATTACAGCGGAAAATTAGAGTTTAAGATGCTCACAAGCTCGTAAGCTTTTTCAACTGCCCAAGCGTAGCAGGGATAGCTCCAAGGAGAGAGTTGCTTGAAATATCCCTTGAAAATAAAATAAGAAGTGGAAAACTAGTTTTAGTCAAGAGAAGAGGAAACGCACTAATTAAAATAAATGAAACCAGAGAAAACATTATTATCTTGTCAAATTTTAGTTCTTTTATAGGCATAATTAGTTCCGAGAAAAATGGAGGGTGAGAAGATATTTTGCAGTCCAACATAGGTTATCATGATCCTATGGAAACGAAAAGACCCATGCATTTGCAAATACATGGAAGAAAAAAAAAACACCATACAGCTTTTGAAGGCCAGGCAGGTCTCCAATTTCAGCTGGGATTTGTCCACTTAAGTAGTTATTCTGCAGGTAACTGCAAAAAAGAAACAGTTGGACAATATTGACGAGCGATGAACAAAGGGAATTGGAATCTCAGATACCAGGTGAAATAAGCATAGATATTCTGGAAAACCGCTTACATTTCCTCCAACGCTGTGCAATTTCTCAGTTCTTTAGGTATTGGTCCAAATAAACCATTGTTGTGAAGCATTCTGCAACATCACACAGATGATCAGCATAACAGTATACTCTAAAGCAATAAAAAAAAAATGATTTTAAAGTTAGAGAGGACATACACTAGCCTCAACTGGTCCAGCTTTCCAAGCTCAGGAGGTAAAGGTCCGTTTATTTTGTGATAAGTAAGATTCCTGCGGAAACAAGAAACATTAGAGACAGACCACAGATACCGAAGAAAAAAAGCCCCAAATTTTTTTCCAAAACTTACAATGATATAACTCTTTTCGTTTTTCCATCACATGTCACTCCGTTCCATTTACATGGATCTGGATCCTCCGGTCTCCACTGATGGATGAAACTATCCGAGCTACCAACTGTGCCTCTGAAGCTCAGAAGCGCCTCCCCTGAAGAATATGAAAAAGGATTAAAGCTCTCTCTCTATAAAAGGTCCAAAAGGCAACAGGTGGTGTTAAATAGAGTGATCCATATCGCTGTACCGTCAGAACTAATCGCTTGATTTTCATTTGATAGTGCACAAAGCAATGAGATCAAAAGAAGCCATGAGCAGCAGCTTTTCATCTCACAGATGCGCATCATGGCTCTGTCCAAGCATAATAGAATTACTACTACAAGTCCTCTGAAAGAAGAGCCTCTCTCGGATGTTTCACTTGTAACATATAGTCACTCAGCTATTTGATGATCCCATGTTTATGTCCAACTCCTGAAAACAAAGATAGTAGCTTTTTTTCTTTCAGGTTATATAGTTACAGATCCTAGGAGGTTTTCAACAACATTTAGCACACGACATGAGATAAACAATTGCGTACTTAATTCATACACTACTAGCTCAATTACAAATTAAAGCTCTCCACACAGCAATGGAATTGTCAACAAACCGATCAAACCCACCTCCCAATTTCTAAAATTAAGAAAAGCCAAGAGTGAAATTCTCCCAAAATCCCAAATTTATCACTAATCACGAGCTCAAACAGCTCAAGTTTAGCTGAGATTGCGAAATTCCCAGATACCATTTCAGTCCTAACACAAGAAGAAGTAAAGATTTAATCCAAAACCCCCACACTCTTTCCCCAACATCAAAACAGATTCAAAGGTTACAACTTTCGAGCAAAAGATAGTAAATTTAGATGAACCTCTAGAAAATGGATCCGCGAGGAGAAGAATAGGACAGAGGAAGAAGAAAACGACGACTATTGATTGCGCTGTAAAGCAAAAATTAGAACTAAGGACGAAAGGAAAAAAAAAAAAAAAAAAGGAATCGTTTTTTTTGGGGNATTTATGGTAAGATTTGAAGAGAGAGAAAGTAGAGTGAGAGACAGAGAGAGAGTGTGAAGAGTGTTTTATTAATTTGGAGATGCTTTCTTTTCTTCTCCAAAGCATCGGCTTACGACCAATGAAGAGAAAAACGAAGTGGGACTCGCACGTGCCGATCATGACCTCCCCCACGTGCCAACCGACGCTTTCTTTATCTATTATTATGCCAGCTAGACCTTAGCTAGCCTATATCTAAATTGTCTGTAAGTTGTGCAACCATGATTGGGCCCATTTGAAGGCCCACTATATTAATTTACGGGCCGTTAAGTATAAGCCCACAACCCGTTTGTTCGAACCGGTCGAGATTATTGTTGCCGGCTGCTGTTGTCGTCTCTCTCTCTCTCTATCTCTCTCTCACCTTTGAGACGAATGGCTACGGCGGCGTATCTTTCCCTGAAACCGCCGGCGACCTTCTTCTGCGGCGGAGGAAACCGAGCTGGAATTTCCGTCGCACGATTTTGTCAAGGCGAGCGGTTCCATGAGAGTATCGTTCGTCTCTCTGCATCGACTGTGTTGTTCATCGGTTTAAGCCTCCGCGTTTGCTCTCCGGCCTCCGCTCGATTACCTCCGCCGGTGATCGTTTCACACTCCGTTACAGAGAAGGAAACCGACTCCGAAGCTGTAGCTGGTGAGGAGGAGAATCATGTAGCTCTGAATGAAGATGAAGAGAGAAGACTGGAAGCAGATTTCGAAGCTTACAAGGCTAAATTGTATTCTCTGACTGTGCCGTTAAAAGTCGTTGCCCTGCGTGGTTCAGTGCCCCCATCATGGATCAAGGTTTGTGTTTCAGTTTCTCTGCGCTCCACCGTTTTGAGCAGCTCTCGTCGTCGTTTGCATGATTGCATCTTAGCTTAAAGCTGAAATGTCTGTTGTTTGATTCTCTGGACTGCTAATTCAGGAGTTCATAAGCTCACAAGGGAAGAGAGTGAGGCTAAAAACCAGATTCCGAGCAAATCTTGAAGAAATTTTCAATGATTTAAGTGGAAAAGGGAAAAAGGGGTCTGATTCAACTGCAGCAGCTGATATGATCAGCGTTGGTGATTCTTGGCTTAGTTTCGCAATCAAGGAGAAGCTGATTGTGCCAATGAAAGGGATAGAAGATCAAGACTGGTA
The DNA here is from genome assembly GCA_900406535.1 of Noccaea bulbosa. NCBI lineage: Eukaryota > Viridiplantae > Streptophyta > Magnoliopsida > Brassicales > Brassicaceae > Noccaea > Noccaea bulbosa. The sequence goes on from OVBJ01001822.1 coordinate 20,103, forward strand.
TAAAGGCTTGAGTGATAAATGGAAGGTGAGAAATTTAAAAGAATACGAGTCTTTGTGAAAGAATCTCTGCCTGTTATTTTGGGCTCATTTCAATGACTTAGAAAGCCTCAGATTTATCTCCGCAGGAACTATGCCGGAGAAAAAGCCCCGGACGGTGAAACGTGGGCTGTGCCATACCGCTGGGGAAGCATGGTGATTGCATACAAGAAGAGCAAGTTTCAGCAGTATAAACTGGTTCCAATAGAGGTTGGTTGGTGTGCTTTATTGTGCTCATCGACTAAGTTGGAAATGGTATCCAAATTTCGTGCCTGTTTAAAAAAAGGAAGTGAACATTTTTATACGGATATAGGACTGGGAGGACCTGTGGCGACCCGAGCTTGCAGGGAGGATCTCAATGGTGAATTCTCCTAGAGAGCTTGTTGGTGCTGTTCTCAAGTACATGGGAGCATCATACAACACGACACACCTGGATTCACAAGTCGCTGGGGGGAAAATCGCCGTGGAGAAAAATCTAGCATCGCTGATGAAACAGGTTTGTGCCTGAATCTTGTACTCTCACTCCATACACCTAAACAAACACACAAGTTTAGTGTTGACATCTTCCACACAAAACTCATGACAATCTCACTGTTTAATCATTCTTGTCGTTTTGCTTATAGATTAGACTGTTTGACAGTAACAACTATTTAAAAGCATTCAGTGTGGGAGATGTCTGGGTCACCGTCGGGTGGAGCAGTGATGTTATCCCCGTCGCAAAACGTATGTCTAATGTTACAGTGATTGTTCCAAAGTCTGGTGCCACCTTATGGGCTGATTTATGGGTAAGCGCCGTCTCAAAACTTTCTTCTGAATGCTTCTTCTCCCAACACACTAACCCGTGAAAGCATCATTGTTTTTCCAAAGGCAATCCCGGCTGTTCCCGACTCTGGGAAAGACGCAGAGAAGATAGGAGGACGAGTCCGAGGCCCGTCCCCATTAATCCACCAGTGGATAGAATTCTGCTTGCAGCCGGCAAGATCGTTACCATTCACTCGGGAAGTGATTCCCGGCGCATCTCCTTCAGCCCTCGATGGTCCTCTGGTTGAAGAACCCCAAGAAGCTAAGGAAAGCAGAGCAAAACTGGACACAAACCTTGTCTCGGGTGTTCCTCTTCCAGAGATCTTGTCTAAGTGTGAGTTCTTAGAACCTTTACCAGCGGCTACGTTAGTGGAGTACCGTCTTCTGATCGATAGTGTAAAGAAGCAAAGCCAAGGAACTGGGCTTGTGGAGAAACTACAAGACATTGTTTCGTTTTGGGTACGAGGTTTTAGGACAAAGCTTCCCTCTCAGATGAAGAAAAACACTTGATTGACTTGTCATAAAATCTTTTTTTGTGATCACATAATGTAAGTTTGTTTATTATATTGATTGATCAAGCGTCCCTTAATGCCAGTTCGTAATACTTAGTAGATGCATAGAATCATGAACTGGTATTTGCAAGAAACCCATATAATAAAAATCATATTGGTTAATTTCTGACATAAGAATAGTGTAAAGCTTCAACAACGTAGAACGAAAATTCTACTAACAGCTACGATGAGTGGATTAGAAGACGGTTTGATTCATCAAGCTTATTCTTCTTCTTCGCTGCTCTCTAACAAAACAACATCCTTCTGGGTCTTAGCTCTCTTGCTTGATCTCCTTTCACATGTCTCTTCCTTTGTTGGATCTTCTACAAGTTGTTCAGAGACCGTCTCGGCATCGTGTCTCATCACTTCAAGAATCCTGTCGCCATACTTTCCTGTCTTTAATTTACCTATAATTTTCTCCAACTGCAGATCCAATGAATAAAGCTTTAAAGGGAAGCCATCAGACCATATTAAAAAAGCTAACAAAACGCAACTTTTAATAGCGCAGACTCGCCTCTTGTAATGAATCTGGTTTTTGGGAACTTATCAAGCCAATCTGCTGTGTTGAGAGGACCGTGTGAGGGAGTATGCTTCCATTAGCTGCAGATATCTCTTTCCGTAGCTCGTCAAGCTTCAACTCTAACCCAGAAAATGATGTGCTTCTTTTCGATTTCTTGTTCATTTGTCTGCTTGAGGTTTCCGTTTTGATCGTCTTTCTTCCTGTTCCAAAATCTAGAAAATTAGAAGGCTAAAACCCAAAAACGATGCTTCTAACATTTACTTCCTATTATTGACTTAACTACATTCAAATCGAGAAAACTAGGATTCAAATCCCGAAGCCTATCATGTTTTAGGCGAAAGTGAAAAGAAGGAAATTCCTTACTCCTTACCTTGCAACAATTGGTTGGCCAATGGTCCCGTTGTTACATAAGCGTTTGTCGAGTATGGCGTGTGTTGAAATTCTTCTTTCTGCACAATGGCACAATCAAGAACAGCCTTAAGAAACTAATGGCACAATCATACAGAGATGTTAAGGCATTGCTAGATATCAGAGTTTTTGTCTGACATGCTATATCATCTTGAGCTGGGTTTATCACGTCTCGATATTACAATCTGACAGAGAAACTATATATAGAAAAAGAAAGAACAATGATCTTACCAATACCGAGTCAACAATCAGTTTTATCACAAGATGTTCTATCTCTTCTCTCTTTAGCTCAGCACCTAGGGTGAAGCACAGAGGTAAGAAAATCGACAACATCAGAAAACCATAGCGCAAGAGATTAAGGAGTTGAGGATTTTCTCCCGTTCAAACTAATGAAATGAAAAAGAAACAAAAAAAACGTGACTTACTTAGATCCTTGTGCTTATTTCTGAGTTTGTCACCCAGTTGTAACATGGTCACTCTTTGATCCTTGGCTTGCATTTCTTGCACCATAGACACCACGAGCTTAGCTAAGTCTGCAAAAATTCATGACACCGAAAAATCATTACCGACATTATCATGAATGATGAGAAACTGCAAAATGTAGTGTTAATCCTTGAAACAAAATAATAAATAAGGTGAAAAAAGACTTGGCTGGTTAATAAGAAACGCCTTCAAGCTGATTCCAAACAAGTAGTACAAGAATGAATTTTAGAGAAACAACATGGAATTCCAAGTGGGACATACCTGATACATCAACCTCCTTGACCTCACTTGACAAGGCACAGTTGTCGCACATTCCTAACAGAATGCAGAATAACAATCAGCATATCAGAAAATCTAGAGTCAATGGACGTCGTACAAACTCTACAACAACTATATTCTATAGACAAGAATACCACTGCAATCTTGTGATGGCTCCCCAAAATGACGGAAGAAAGCACTTCGACGACATTTTGTTTTAGACTGCAACAAGGGAATTCAGAAATTATGGTTCATAAGATGGCGTACAATTTATTATAACATTTCAAGATCATGACAGCTAGACAAGATACAATACTAAACAAAGGAAAATAATCTAGTCACTGTAAAGCGGGGTGAGCAAGGTACACAAATGGCTTGAAAATCACTCTTCAGGA
>OVBJ01001823.1:0-23553 GCA_900406535.1 Noccaea bulbosa
TATATATATATATATATATTTTTTTTTTTTGGTTTTAATGTTATGAACATTTTATTTTTATTAGTTGATGCAACAGATTATCGTCAAAAGACGGAAGGTTGATGGTGATTGGTGAACTTCTTATTCAATCGCATTAAAACGTCTTTCATTAACCTCAATTTGTCGACAGCTTAATGGCGATCTTCGAATGGCGGCGGCAGAGAAGACGGCCACTCGACGGCGGAGGAACTCGACGACGTCTTCTCTTCAGGCCATTGTATTCGAGAAAATTCAAGAGAATGATTCTCTTCGCTGTGGTCTTCTTAGCCATCTTCCCTCCTCTCTTCTTCCATTTCAAGCTACGGCGATTCCGCCAGATCGTCGCAAGGAAGTGCGATTGGCTTCACCATCCTCCACTTGTCTGCGCTCACGGCGGCGATTCCACCCTCGCTTTCCCCAACACTGTAATTTACACTCGAATCTCGATCCCTTTCCTTCTTCTTCTTCACACTCTTACTAAAACTTACTCTCTACTCTCTCTCTCTCTCTCTCAATCGCAGATTGATGCTTACAATCACGCTATTCATTCTCGAGTTGATTGTATCGAAGTCGATGTTTCTCGCTCCTCCGATGGTGTATTATTCGCTCTTCACAACAGGTTACAGCCTCTTTTTCCTTCTCTTCTTCGTTTGTATTCGCTTCTCTGTGTTTGTTTGGATTCTCATCGGATATGTTCTTCTTCATCGCCTGATCACACGCACAGTCAGGGATCTGCAGCGTATTGCTCGTAACTCTTCTGTTCAAGTTGGAGATCTGAGTATGAAACAGGTCTCATCATCTCTATTTTACCAGATTTTTGTGATTTGCTTTGCATCCATTTGTTCTTAAACCTTTGATGATCTTTGTTGTAGATCAAGGAACTCGATGTCTCACAAATTGTTAGAGGGACCTTGAGTAATCGCAGGATCCCTACTCTTGAAGATGCTTTAGCGGTAATGCCCTCAACGTTGCACACTCTTGTTCTTGCTGCTCAATAACAAGTTGGCTGGAAATGTAACGTTTCATCTTCAATCATGTGTCGTAGTTAATATCAAATTCAGTCCGGCTAGTGATTCTTGATGCTAAAGTTGGACCGCCAATGCATGAAAAGGGGTTCGCACAAGACATTCTTTCTGCTGTGAGTACCAAGTTATCACTCGTTAGAACCTATAAAGCTTTTAGTACAACATGCACCGATATCTATTTCTCTCCTTATTCAACTGCATCATAAAGAGGTTTTGATTCCACAGAGCTAGAACTGCTTGTATAAATACTTGGAAAACAGAGTATGGATGATTGTTGATGCATTCCCTTTACTTAAATGGTGGTCGCTTTTGCCTATCTGAATCATCAATCCTCTCTTGTTAGATTGAGAGAGCGCAGTGCAAGAACTGCATCGTATGGGCCAAAAGCGACAGTTTGGCTAGGGACATGATCAAACGAGCACCAGATGTTACAGTAAGTAGAAATGTAATTGTTTATAGTAAAGATCTGATAGAGAAGTTGGGTCCAGTTTCTTGCTCATTTCTTGATTTTTTTGGCAGGTGGGATACATTGTGATGGTTGATCCTTCGACTGGGGTGAGAAACAACCTGCTGAGAATGAAGGGAGCTAAGGTTGTGGGCGTCTATCATCCTTTGATCGATGAAAGTTTGGTTGGAATTGTGCGTCGGTAAGTAAATAAATAGATACCAATGCCATCATTTTCCATGTGTTTAAGAACTTTGATCGATCCAAATGAACAGGAGAAACAGAGAGGTATATGCATGGACTGTTGATGATGCTGATCCAATGAAAAGGATGCTTCACTTAGGTGTTGATGCTGTTGTTACGAGCAATCCAGCTATGTTTCAAGGTCTCATGGAAGATCTTAGAACTGAGTGTCTTGAAGAAGGCTTTTCAATACGGACATGATAACATTTCTGGCTCGAGCAACAGAGAACTGATATATTGGAATCAAAAGTTTTGGAGCCACCTTAGCAGCTGTAACACGATTCACCAAACACGACCATTCTTTTACGTTTCATAGTAAAACATGTAAGAAAAGTCTAATTTGTGGTCTTTATAATAATTCGATAGGATTTTAGAATAAAGAACAAAGAATCAGCTTCCATAATCAGTACTGGTAATACAATTATGACTCGGCTGTTAGGTTTGTTTTAGATTTAGGCTCTGGTCAGGTGCATTATGAGCATATCCAGGTAGCAAAACTCTGAACACTGCGTAATGGTGGTTTAAACTCTTTTCTCCTTGAAGCCTATGAACGCTCCCGAGACTGCCAGCAGTGGGGTTTGGAAAAGCATAGAAAATCCGTTTTATTCTTTGATGCACAAGCGCCATAGCACACCTTACATACACAGCAACATAATCACCACTTTATCAGATGTCCCAAAACTTGCTCATGTTAGAAGGGTAATGAATATGTTAGAAACTCACATTGTACAAGGCTCCCATACGAGGAAAATATCATAACCAGTGCAGAGGTAGGGCCTCTCCATTGAATGAGCTTCTTCTTTGTTGTCATTTTGGACCTGTGTGATGGACTCAAGAGTGTAAAGAGAGAATGCTTTACTAGTCAAAGCTCTTGGAGAACATTTGAAAAATATTGGTTGGAGTGAACTTACGTCTGGACTGTGATTGCTTGTTTTCTGCTTTTTAGCTGGAGAATCATCAGCATTTGAGGGCTGAGCATGATCCGGAAAAAAACTCTCGGCTGAATTGGGAAATAGAAGTCTATCTCTTGCAGAAGAAGATTCGATGGCAACTATGGAAGCATGCCTTAGAGGATGCCACTGGCTACACTTTTCACTGTCATCTGGCTGCACACTCCATTGCCAGGGATTCAGACAAGCAACGGTGGACAATGAACCATTCAGTTTTTCAGGTATGCCATTTAAGCATATCTCCGAGCTAGCGTCGTCAGTCACTCTGTCAATACTCTGACATTGGTTAGATTCCACTCTTCCCTTGAAGGGCATGGTCTCCTTACCAGTCATGTTGCGAGGAGAAGACGATGTATACACTTGATCAGTTTCACTAGCTATTACCCGCCTAACTGAAGGATCAACTATCACTGCAGCATTCACAAGCTGAAAAGTACATCAAATGTTTAGCAATCTGGTTGATGAAACCATGGTACATCTTACTACTAAGAGAAAACGGGTTGAGGCAATAAACAAAAAGGGAATGGTATGTGAAAAGCGAAAACAGATGATTAGGAGAGCATGTATACAGAGAGCCTGATCTGTTATCAAGGAAAGAGCAAAACACTTACCGGTTTATCACCAGATACTGCCAGATCAATAGCAAGTCTCATGAACTTGCAGATTAATTGTGTCTCCTCCTCACTAAATCCACCAATGCCATCTATATTGCTGTCATTGCCAAATGCAAAAGAATAACAGTCAGTGAGCGCAGCATTTTAAAAAGAAGAGAAGGAGATGAAAAAAAAAGATAATGTAGAGACCCTTTTGTTTACAAAACTAATTCAGAAAATCAGAATCTAACAAAAGTCATGGAGCTCACTAGGTTGGAGGATGAAATGAAGTTGGCCATATCTTAGATTGTTCTTCCCACTCTTCTTTTGATACCGCAGCATATTTGCATACCTATCATTAATCATTATTATAGCAGAAATATAATATTCAACTGAAATATACTAATCAGTGAGCAAAACATCTTTGACAGAGATTCTAAATGTACAAAAAGCCTTGACGAAAATTGTTGTGAGATGAAAGAAAAAGCAACCCACTTCTGTAATAAAAGGACTCAACTCATAGGGATCAACGAGTTTCTGTACATGATGTGGCAAATCGTTCAAATGATCGTCGTAGGGCTCAGGTGCTAGGCATAATATGACAGTCAACTGTGGTTCACCTGTTAAAAAATAAGCTGTAATCAAGAATTCAAAGACCTCATAATCTGATGTTTTGGTGTTTTCAATACGCCAACAAAAGCTAAGAAAGGGAGATACCATGATCTGGAAGAATCTTCTTCCGCACCCTTTTAACATGACGAAGATCTTCCAGAGGAGCAATCTTGCATAGATGTCTGTTATAGCAAAGTCAAATGTTCTCTCGCGGTTAGTTCAGAGTTGGGAGAAACTGAGCATGAGACTAGAGCTCCGCAAAATTTCAAACAGAGAGTGGAAACACAAGATGACAAACCTCACTATCGTATTGGCAAATTTGGGTTTGATCACACTCGCATAGACCTTCACTGTAAGGAATAATAACACACAAGCAGGAGTTTGTAAGAAAATAAACTAATAAAAAAATGAGAAATCCCTCAGAGATTGAAGCATATACCAGTGGGCTGATGCTCAGGTGAGAATGAAGGCTTGTCAGGTATATGGATGATTTTCCATGCATCTGAATCCATTGTTTTTTTACTTACTTGATCTGCAGATGGTTCACAGCACACGTTATATAGGAGAGAAAAAGAGAGGGAAAACTCCAACAAAGCTAATATGTATTGTAATATGAATTGAAATTTATGTTGAGAGATTCAGAAAATTCAACTAAAACAAGTGCCTTTGTTCAATCACATAAATGTATATAAATATGAAGAAGAATCTGATGGTAAGTTCAAGAGAACCAGAAACTTGGAATGCAGATTCAAGTCATAATTAATAACAAAGACCAGCTTCTGTAATTCAATTCAAAACTAAGGGGAATATTCTCATGTTTTCAAACGGAATGTAAATCAAATTTTGTCTCACGTGACAGGAGTTGGGGGATCTTATGGAAGAAGAGAAATCGATTATCGTTTTCTTCTATATTTTCTACCAAAAGTAAAAAAAATCCGAATGAACAAACACGCAGAAAGCTTCTATTCAAAGGACTGTTGAGGAGAAATTAAACCTGATTACTGTTCTTTGCTTCTTCCGATTTACTTTCTTCAAGGAATTGGTTTCAGCTAGCACGAAAGAGACAAAGACGCCGAGAGCGAGACTGCGCGAGCGAGAGAGAGGTCAGCAAAAGGTTGAAGACGAGAGAGAACACTCTCAACGACGACGTTTCGATCGGATAATTAAAAAAATGATTAAATTAGTGTGGAACTGGAAACTGAAAAGTCGGGGCGGGACAAAGACAACTAAACCCTACACACTCAGCTCTGAGCTCCCTAAAAAAACGCGCCTTTTTTCTCCGGCGAAAGAAATGGCGAGTCTAGGGTTACGGCTGAAGGCGGCGGCGTGGACGTTGAGGAGCGGAGCAGCAGCAGCTAATGTTTCTCGGCGTTGTTCGTGGGAAATGGGGAAAGGATTTCGCGGATTCTCTTCCGAACCAGAAAGCGACGTTCCAACTTCAGGAATCAGCAGACCTCTCGCTGAGGTTCTCAAGGAGCTTAACAAGAAGGTTCCGGATACCGTCATCAGAAACCGGGTCGAAGATGGATGCTCCATCAAATACATCCCCTGGTATCATTTCTCTCTCTCTCTCTATCACTGTAGGGTTTTTCTGTTTTTGATGGATTTCTGAGAGACAAAAATTGTTTTGATTCTGATTCTCAGGCACATTGTTAACCGGATCATGAATCTGCATGCTCCAGGTCTGCTAGTTAAAGCCTTCGATTTCTTATTCTGGCTTTTGGTGTTGGGTTTTGATTTTGACATTATTTGTCTATGAATCTCTCTGTTTCAGAATGGTCAGGAGAAGTTCGAAGTGTCAATTACTCTCCCAATGGTGAAACCGTCACTGTTGTTTATCGCGTTACTCTCCACGGCACTGACGCTGAGGTAATTTTTCTCTTCTTTAGCAGCAATATGCTCTCATTTGATAGTCTTTATTAGCCTAAAAGAGGTCTCTCTGGTAGAGTTCTTTGAATAAGGAATAGTAACAAATGCTTGGGATTTGCTTATTTTATGTGTACATTGTTATTGCGTGTTAGCTGAAATAGTTTTTTTCTGATTAGTGCTTGGTTTGTATTGTGAAGATATTTAGGGAATCAACAGGAACCACTTCGGTAGATGACAAAGGCTATGGTGACGCTGTGCAAAAGGCTGAAGCAATGGCATTTCGCCGTGCCTGTGCAAGACTTGGATTAGGGCTTCATCTTTATCACGAGGATGCTCTGTGAAGCCTCGTTTTTTTTCTTACCATGGGGAAATAAACCTTTTTTTGGTGTTCCAACTGCCTAGTAGCAGTTGTTGACGGGTAAACTCAGTGAAGTTTAAGTAAGTTTTTGCTATCTAAGATTTGTAGTGATCGCGTTTGTATTTGAAATCGGTTAATGCAATGAGCTTCAGAACGACTCTTTTTGGTGTAAGGAAGCTCTTGTTGATTAGTACTTTTTAACTTTAACAAGTAAAAGTTTCAGTTTACAGCAATGGTTACTGCACTTTATGATCTTCCCTTTTCTTAAAATCTCTCTCTCAAATAATACAAACTCAGGCTGAGAACAAAAAAACAAGAGTAAAATGGGATAACAGTAGCAAAAGACATTTGAGTAACTCTTAAAACTGTTTCAAGGATACGTCACAAAACTCATATGTAAACTTTTTAGAAAGTCTTGGAGTATTTCCTGATCTCAAACATGATAGACTGAATGGAGACGAGATCCTTGTTCAGACCAGATCCACCAGGTATCTTCTTGATGCAGTCCGTAAGTCTTGTGTAATAGAGCAACAGTTGTGTCAGTGCAGCTCTCAAGATCTCCATACCGCACAAGAAGTTGCTGAAGGAAGTTATGATATCTTTGTGCATCAACTCTATCGCCGTCTTCCATCTGCTTCCAAAGTCTTTCACCAGCGGATCTACTTCAGCGACTGTGATGGATCTCTCTGGATTTGAACTTGAATCCTCAGCTGTCATATGTTTTCACAGTTTAGTGTTTTATTTCACTCTAAACAAATGATGAGTGCGAGGATAAGAACGAAGGAAGTTGCTTACAAGCACGAGATTTCACAAATTTGATTAAATCACTGAAATGCTCCACCAGCAATTCTTCCTACGAGAGACAAAGAAGTGAAAAAAGTAAATCAACGGACACATAATAACCCCTCAAGTTATTATTTTTACATTGTCCCTTACCACAAATAACGAAGTGTTGCTCTTTAGTAATTCCTCAAAATGCATTTGAATTTTTCCACCATCTGGTCCAGCTTCCTGGAATTAAGATACCGAAAGATGATCAATATAGTCTCCTCGATGAATGCAAATTAAGATATGCTGAATGACTCGGAAAGGCATTTCACTACATGAGAGGGCAAATGATTCAACTCACCTTCAGTACTGCAATTGTCATATCATAGTTGTTTATGAGGAACACAATTTGCTGCTTTGGCTTTGGGAACAAACTTGCAAGCTTGAGAATCAAGCCATCTACAGCCATTCTTAAACGTTCCAAATTTATATCAAGCTGCAATTAAACCATAGACAATTAATGCCAAGCGCTTTAAGTGACAAGAACGCAACACATATCAGTAGAGAGAAGGAGGGAATGATTGTAACGAACCTGACCATCTCCATATTCAACATTCAGGTGAATAAACGAAGCCGTGAATTCAGCATAACGCCTCATGACATAGTGAGGATGAACATCATCTTCCCATAATGTCTTTATGTTTGCATCTCGCAGACTGCTGAGGTGTGAATCAAACACCATCTTGAAACGAGGCCATAAAGACATATTAACCTGCTCAAATCGCAAAATGCAAAAGAATCTGTGAGAGAGGAATATGGAACCTAAGGAAATCAGATATATGAGCTGAAATCTAAAATCTATACAAAACCTTTAAATTTATACTAGAAAACATAAGAGTGACCTAGTGAAAACATCTGTAGATAGGCACAATAAGAATGAACATTATTTTGTTTCAATTGCAAACAACTTATGTATTTAAGAGAGACAAGGAGTTGTGAACCTTGTCCAGATATGAATCCAGGCATGGAATCCTCCGGCGAGACATGATAAGCTGTTAAACAGGTAGCAAACTGAGAATTACTCAAAGACACTTAGTGGACACATAAACAATCTCTTTTATTCTGTTGGAAAGACACTTGCAAAAGGCTGAAAGTACTGAAAATCAGTGAAATATAAGCTATACAAGATTATCATACTGTTGAGGCAATATATAGACTGCTCGTGACCAAATGGATTCACCAAAAGAAACATATACTAGTAACTGGATCATAGTTAGTACCTGGTGGTGGTGTACAATGCGAATCATAAGCATCAGGCCGATAGCATCAAAACAGTTTGAAAGAACGGGATTGAAGTGCTCATCGATGACAGAAAATGGACCTGTATCAGGGAGAATCCAGAATTTACCAAAAACACACAATGCTACTAACAAAAAGGCATCTGTAAAGTAGAAAGGGTTCAACTCTCTGTACTATCAAATCTGTAACTGCTATTCAAACTATGTGTGAAGGAGTTCTGCAAGATATACTGATGCTTTTAATAAGCTAAAAAGAACCAAAAAGTTTGGTAGAGCAATTCCAGGATAAAAGGGAGACAGATAAGAAATTACCCGCAAAAATTTCGTAAAATATGGACTCTTCGCCAAAGAAATCATCACAAAATATATACCTGTAGATAAAAAAATATATATGACATTAACCAGGGTGTTGAGCGATGAGCAAAAATAAGACAAAATGAAAAAGGGCAAATCAACAGAACTCAGAAGTGGCTGTATCCATAAGTAGCTTGTGCAAGCTCCTGAAAAGCACTTCATAAGGATATTTGAGAGAGCTGGCTTCGGCTATGTGCGGGATTAATGCAGGTTGATCAATTTCCTACAGTGAACCAGGGAAAAAAAAACAAAATATATGAACCAAAAACCAAAAGTGAGCAATCCTAAATTAAAACCAATGGTGTACATTAAGTTACAAAATATATAATGTATCAAAGACCCACACCTAATACCAAACTTTTGAATGAAGAATCAGACAAGTAACTCATTTTCTATAACGAATTCACCAGAGCATGTACAATGGTTGAAGAAAATCAATCAGCAATGCTAATCACCAAATGATGAATACCTTTATAATTTTTATCCTCTCACCCAAAGCAAAGACGGCTGAACGGTTTTTTAATGGCTCCCTAGCTCTTGAGAAGAGGCCGGTGCTGCTTCTAGTCTCCACCCCAATCAAGTCATATGCTGTTGCTATATCTAACTGTAGTTTCTCAAGTGCTTGAATATAAGCACGAAAATGTGCACTTAACACCTGAAAAAACCAGATCTCATAACTCATTAGGTGTAACAAGAATTGAAAGCCTAAGCTAACATACAGCTATTTCTATCTAACCTGCATACAGAATTAATTACCTAGCTCTAGCGAGACAAAAGACTTGAATGAAAATGAATACAACAATAGAGGAGCTACTTGCATGTAACGTGCAATTGGATGTTCTATTCACTGCCTAAGAAAAATGTATCTTCGACTATCCAAAGGAGTTGCAACATGGTGCCACTAATCAAACAAGATAAAGAATATCACCTTGTTCATGGTATCAATGTATGCAGCACGAACATCCATAAACACTTCTTTTCCGTGTTCTTTGAGGAAGGTGATAATATACCTATCATTAAATTGTAATTGATGAATTAAGGATGGATTCCAATAATCTAATGTAGAAGCAAAATAATACCAAGTTGGATATCAGTAACATGTAAACATTACGCAGGCAAAATTACTAACAACATCGATTGTTAGGTGACAACCACACACATCTATTCCGGAAAAACAAAGTCCAACAGGAAATCTTCTCCAATAGCAGTTCCATTACGTACAACGAAGGAAATAGGCTTGGAGAACACTACTCACTTGTATTTTAACAACACACTCTGTTGAAGAATCTGGATGTTTGTTTTGGGTTTCCTCAGGGCTATGAGCTTCTGGACAATGAAATCATACACCTGCACACGGATATAAACATATTGCATAAGAACAGATATTGAATGCTGCGATCTACGTGCATGTCCTTTCAGCATTGAAAGAGAACACGCACAAAGGACTTGGAGTTAATACAGTATTAAGAATTCATTGAACTTATTCCAGATGGCAACTTTGTCCTGGCCATAAACTCTTTTAGAGAGAAGGAACAAATGATTTAGATAGCTAATCTCATCTCAATGAGTAAGTATGAATTAGGTTAAGTCAGGAACTTAACTTTATCTGTACTTATTTATCCAAGAACTAACTTTAAGAAACATGCATATAGTCTGTTTTGAATTAGTAAATACATCTATTTGGACCTATCACACTTCCTTCAGAGACAGCAGCACATAGAAATATGTGATCGTTTAGTAGCAGGTCACACAGAAAGTAGATCATTTACCTTGGAAATAGCTTTTTGCCGAAGCTTTTCGAGCTCAGGTTCTACATCTTTTAATGCTTTGGAACTTTTTACCGCAGGATCTGTTTCTACAAATTTCAGCTTCTTACTCAAGATTTCAAGCGTTCTCATATACTCTTCATTCACCTGAATAAGGATTATAGCACAACTATCAGATTAGAAATCAAAATATCCCTCAGCAATCCATCCTAGGCCTAAATGCACCCCTTACAGCTTTTACAATATCACGTACTCAGGGGTCATAGTGAAAATTAGTCCAAATGAGTTAGGATACTAAATTCCAGTTCTACTATTGCACAAAGTGACAACATAGGCGTTCCACGAGCTTAACCAGAAATTATTGTTAGTTGGAGTACAGCATATGCATCTATTAAGAAGTTCTTACAGCAGGATTTTAAAAATATACCTCTCCATCAACAATGACATCTATCATCTTTGGTGGCACTATAATGTCTTCGACAAACTTTGCTAGCTTTGATTCAGCCACCTGTTCAAATAGACAAGCTCCTTTGGATGCGTCACGTGTGGAAGCAGCAAGAGATAAATGGAACTAATAGTGGTTTCTGATTGGATATACCCTGCGATTTTTCAATCTCAAACCCATGTCCATTGACTTTTCTTGAAGAATCTTTATGTCTGAACTTATAGAACCAATCTCTTCCTGAAAGAAAAGAAGAAACAAAGAGCGCATTTAAGATAACATGGAAAATCTAGATAGCTAAATCAAAGTAAAAAAGCAGATAATAGGGATAAAGAAGCACATAAACACAAATTAAAACAAATGGCTAACTGTAAAATACCTGAAATCCACTGAGCAGAGTTTCCATTTGTGACAAGATACTGTCACAGTCATGAATCTGATCGTGAAGTGAGACTAGATTATCACTTTCTTTTATGTAATCCTGAGTATCCATGGAGTGTAAAGCATGTAAGTAAGCCACTTACAAGACCCGAAGAAACTCCCAAACTTGTAAATAGAACAAATATATCACAGGCAAAAAAAGTGAAATAACAAGTCACAGTTAAGAATAGCAACCTCAATCGAATCCAATTCGACCTTCCTTAGATTGTTTTCTACACCTTTAGCATATTCTCTAAGTTTTGCACCACTGGATAGTATATTGGCAACAACCTGAGCTAGCACACAAACAAGACAGAGAGGACATCATATCTACATACAAAGTAACTCAAAAGAGACTACAAATGATACTTGAAGAAAAAAAAAAAAAGAGAAAAATAACCCAAGTGCTTCATTTTCATTTTCAGATTTGTAAATAGTTTACCTCATCACTTTCACATTCTTCAAGTTCTTGCTGAAGCCCTTCCAAGGATATATCCTCACTGTCAAACAAACAAAATTGAAAGAGAAAAAAAAAACTAATGTCGATTTGATCAAGTGAAAGGAGATCAATTCTAATCAGAACTTGAATTAAGGTAAAGAGAAAGTTACCTGCCTGAATCCTCTTCAAAAGCCAAGTCTCCGACGAATGCTCCTAAATCAAATCCAAGTTTCTCATGATTACTCAAGTCGCCCATGGCTTGTCCCTATGATTTTAGAGAGAAAAAAAAGAAGTGAAGCAATCGAGCAGGATCCAGGATCGGTAGAAGATCAACGAATGGCTTAGAGCTCAACAAATCAAAGTTAGAGAGAAGCAAAAGGAAAAAGAACAAAAAAAAAGCGAGAGCTTACCAATGCGTCAATGGAAATGTCGGACATGCTGCTGATGAAACCAGAATTTTCTCGATCCCTCACCTCAATCTATCCAAACGATTTGCAGTGTAAACATTGAGATTCGAAAGATCCTTCAGCTCTGAGTGAAAGGAAATCAGAATATGCTCGAACAGTTTTGAGTCTGCCATACATTTAGCGTTTCCAGATTCGTCTTCATTGATCGATGCGCTCACAAAAGAAAAGCCCATTGGGCCGTTAAAAATACTAATGTTTTTGGGAGAAGAACAATAAATCGGATAAATCATAAAACCTCAAAACAAAAAGACTCATTGTAAATCCTTAAAACAAAAGACAACAATATATGAGAAAATTAAAGATTGAACGTTATTACATCTGAAATGATCGGACGTTATTATTATTACTAAATACTTAATAGTTTAACTAAATATAAATATTATAATGTTTAATATCAAAAGTTTAAAAATATTTGATTTATTATTGTTATGATCTCCATCAATCGAAACTATTTTCGTGGAGAAAAATATCTTCAATGCAATATATAATGCTAAGACTAATCTAGTAATATCATATGATGAATCAAATTAATCATTAATTAATTTAATCAGATACTTAGTTAATCTTTGAAATTACTTAATTATTACATTATAAAAACAAGAAGTAAATTTCCGTCAATTTTGGAAACTTGAATTTCTATCGAGTTTCCAAATTGAAAATTTTAGAAAACGTGGAAAAACGAGTATTATAGCAAGTGAAAGAAAATTTTCATAGTATATTATTTTCGGTTATGGCAGTTAATGCCTTGTATTTGAATTAATGTAGTTAATGCCTTGTTTTTGCATTAATGTAGTTAATGTTTTGATGTTTTGAGTGAGTTAATTCTCTGTCTTTTGAGTTTTTGTAGAGGGTTTATCATCCATTGGATGAGGACATCATTGCTGATATGCCAGCGCTCAGATCTCACGCCGTTCTTTATGTTTTCCAAGGTGCAGATCCAATCCACACGGTGCGGATCCAATCCACGGTGCATACTATGAATATCAAGATAGTGTTGGCCCTAATGTGGGTAATCAAGGCTTTCTCAAAGTGTGTGCATCTTTAGTTCACATGTTGATTCATATTTTTTTTGGCTTAATATAATGCATTTTCCATAAAAATTCTTAATTACAATGTTTGGTTTATTGGAATTTACAAGATCAACTTGGTACTTATCAAAAGAACATAAAAACCAAATTCATAGGTTTGGGTAACCAATCTACATTACAATATTGTGGCTTAAATTGGAGGGCAACAGAGTGGGAAGAAGTAATTAAATGTTACAATGTCTCTGAATTAAGAAGTCATTTAACCATTTAATAACCAAACCGACAGATGCACATATCTGCATTGTGATCATAAGAGCATAAACATATACATGTAGAATGAATATAATATATAAAGAAACGGCGACAAGTGAAAGGAAATTTCTGAACAATATATATTAATCCCAATAAGACTAGAGCTGCTTAGTGCTTACTGAAGGAGAGATGACGTTATTTATTTACATGAGCACAGAGAACTATTTACAGGAGGAACACAATAAGACTTTAAAAACTATAGTTCGTAGAAGACTTAGTTAAAAAGTAGTTCGGTAGTGCCTGCATAATCCAAGAATGTGGTAATAAAATGAGTATCTTCATCATCAGTTCCAGCCACTCCGTTAATGAGAACTTTGTTGAGTTTTTCCGTGAGTGGATCGTAGGACACGACATAGAATGGTTTTTGATACACGAAGTCTTCTAAGAAAACAAGATGTCCTGTTCTTGTGCTTCCTCGGAAACTAACAAACATTTTTTTTTAATATATAT
The DNA here is from genome assembly GCA_900406535.1 of Noccaea bulbosa. NCBI lineage: Eukaryota > Viridiplantae > Streptophyta > Magnoliopsida > Brassicales > Brassicaceae > Noccaea > Noccaea bulbosa. The sequence continues at coordinate 13,858 of OVBJ01001823.1, forward strand.
TTATTAAAATTTCGACCCGAAAATGGGCATCCGCCGGTTACATTTTCTGACAATCGGACAAAAGCACGGCGAGGAAAAAACAGATCGAAAATCGTAGAACTACGTCTTTCCAACCTGGAATTTCGATGCTGTTTGTCTCCCACCTTGTTTCTTTGACGTTCCAAAGCCACATATCAATAACTGCGTTGCCATTGCCATTTGTTCCGATACCCTTTGCACCTTTCGTCACTAGTGCCGGTTGTCCTTGGTTATATATATTTTGCTTTATATATTTTGCTTATGATTTGCATATGTTTTGCCTATGTTATGCTTCTTTGATTTTTCTTTTTAATTAATAATGTATTGATAAAAAATACTATTAAATTTATTAAGAATAAAGCGGTTAATTGTTGGCAGAATTGAGAAACTTGGATGAAATAGAACGGATATAGGATTGGATAAATTGTCAAATCCGAAAAAATCAAGAAATTTGGAATTATTTCTGAATCCTGAGTTTTCGTTGAACTTGCCTAGCTCTCGTAATTATTTTAGTCACAGAGATTCTATATCTTTTTTTTTCTCTTGCATGGAGTTCTCAGAAAATTTAGGACATTCTGAATACTTTAATTTTCTTTTGGTTTGTATCTTGTTTTTCCCATTTGATGTTTTCAGGGAACAGATAGAATCTATCTTGGTCAACATGGAAGACAAGCAAGCTGTTGTGAGATTGCTTCTGGTCAGGCATACTTGACCTAACATGAACATTTCATTATATTTATCAGATGGATTGTGTTACCCTCAAAAGCAAATTGCTGATGATTATAAAAATTCTTCTACCTTTCCCCTCCTTTACTCTATCATCAAAACCTGTTACTTTTTAGTCACGTTATCGTATTTTATCTACTAGAAAATTGTGGAATGTCTCAGGCCTCTATTAAAGTTTGATGTCATTGAATGATTAGGAACTGGAAAGGACGCTAAAGTTTGAAAAGGAACTTGAGAATAAACTTGGTAAAGGGGAACATAATCGCCAATCCGAAATTCGAATGGAGCATGAAATTAAAGAAGACTGCTGCTAATCAAGAATCTGGGGAAAATGTATGTTCTAAGATTTTTTTACCTCAGCTTCGTTTCTTCTACTGATATTATGAGACTTTCATCATCTATTTGAGGTTCCATGCCTGAGAAGCTCAGTGATATACTGATATGTAATCCATTTGAGATCATTACTAACTAGTTACTTGTCCTTGCAGATTAACTTCCGTGGAATTATTTCTTCTTGCTTCGAGCCTTATTTAACCCCTTATATTGAGGGGGAAGAAAATGAACTTATGCGATGCTTGGAGTGTTAAGTTACATGGGCTTCTAACACAAAACCAATTGGCAATGAGTAGAGTTGTCCATGCTCCTTATATATTACTTAAGATCCCTTCCAACTCCCGATGTGGGATATATTCCCTAATACGCCCCCTCGAGACAATGGCTCTTTAGGGCTTNTGGAGAACTTTGTTCAGGTAATTTAATATGTATTTTTGGTACACACAAGACTTTTTTTCCCCAAGGTTTATCGATTTTTCCAAATATTATTTTTCTTTCTGTCAGGAGGAAACATGGGATATTGAGGAGGAAAGTCAAATTAATATTTTATCTAACAGTAGAGAGGTGAGTACCATTTCTTGTGGGTTTTTTCTTTTTATTCTCAGCATCCTATATTTGCTATTCATTTCGCTTTTGTTAAATAATTTACTATTGCCTTGTTTGCATGCAGTTGTTCTTCACTATAAAGAAAAGCTATGAAAAGTGTAAAGCTCTGAATAAGAACCAGACTTTATTCAATTTATTCAAGGTACATTCGCCGTATGCTTAAAATGGGATTTCTATTTTTATATCATAGACTTGTATTGTGAATTCCACCAATGCTTCAAATTTCCATAGAACCAGCTCTGTTCGAGGGGCAGTAGAAATTTGTAATTATATCAAAGACCAATATAAATATATATTAATCCACGGTCCCATATGAGAAATGAATAAGATGGATGTAAATTTTGAGTTTCTTCTCATGAAAAAGGTTTCCTCTTAATTTACAGGTCTTTCAACGAGTGCTAAAAGCCTATGCTGCAAAGCTAATTTTTAAGCTCTCAAAAGAAGGCACTCGTAAACAGATCATAAAGGTGCTAAACATATATAGCTGCCTGCTTTCTGTTTCTCATGTGTTCTTTTCGATGTAGTTTTATAGTTTTTTTTTCTTCTTGTCCTCTATGCAGGTCTCAGAGTTAGATGAAAAGGTGATATGTCACATAGTTAGGTCTGCTGAGTTTTGCCACAAAACAGTAAGATTGCTTCACTTTTGATTTTTGACACATATATTTGGATGTGTGCGGCCTTGCTTGCTAACTGGGGTTATATGGGTCTAGTTACTTTCTCTATGCTGTTTTGTCATGTGATCTTACTTCACTGCCTTTATAAGCAATGGTCTTCTCACTCAAGTCAATTATTTTTGGCCTTCAGTTGTGAAATGTTTATTTGCAACATTCTTTATATGTTTTCAAAGATATAATATACCCACTGCTTCTATATCAAACAATGTAATGCAAACAGTGATGTTGATTAATTAACAAGTAACAACTTGCATGGCAGTCTGGTGACCTGGCAGAAGAAGTCTCAACAATTATTGACCCGCATTATGCTGAGAGTGTAGACATGTCTGAGGTCCAGGTATCATTAACATGGAGGACTTATATTGTTTCACAGATATGTAATGTAATTTTGGATTCTTCTAAAGCTGCGTTCTTGTGCAGGATGATTTTTCCTCCGCCATAACGAAAAGATTGTTGACACTAGTCCGTAGACTGAAAACTAAATTTGACACAGAGATGGCAGCGATGAAACTTGTTTCCTGGGGCACACCTGAGAGTGTGGGTGTGGGTGACCATTCTAAGTAAGGTTTAACTAATCAGGTTTATATAAAGTTAATATAAACAACCAATGAACACTTTTTTATAACAACATGCGTTTGCACCTTTTGTTGTAGCTATGTGAATGGAATAAATACAATCCTTAACAAGAGCATTCCTGTTGTCGGCGAAATTCTGTCACCAGTCTACTTTCAATTCTTCATGGAAAAGGTAATCATATAGTTAATTTTCTGCCTTGTACATCAATTTTGATCTTATAAAAACATTTTTTTTGGTAATATAAATCTTTGTGCAGTTGGCATCATCCCTTGGACTACGGTTCTATGCTAATATATTCAGATGCAGGCAGATACCAGAAACTAGTGCTCAGCAAGTTAGCCTGTTTTTACTATAAAATTTTCTACTGTTTGGCTATAGAGACTTTTTTATTTATTATAGTCCTATCGGTGGATGGAAACATAAAGATCATATGTTTTAACAGATAGAGTCTCTACTGTTGAAATGAATATGATTACGTAACGTTTATTCATTCATGGTAGATCCCTCTCCTCTCCCATTCTTTTTTCAGATGTTGAGTTCTTGAATCTGAATTAAATTGTCTCTATTGGTTTCACAGATGTTGCTAGATACGCAAGCCATGGAGATGATTCTTCTCAACGTTCCATTTCTTGACAAACAGATGAGCTTACCTCACATGAGTTTTGCTGTGATTTGTTTATCTTATTGGTAATAATAATAATTCTATTTGCAGAGTGCAAGTGGTGCTAGCTATTCCGAATTCGTGAAGCATCAAATGAACACAGCTGTAGCGGTCCTAAAGTTGGTTTTTCGCCTGACATGCATCTTTTGTTTTTCTCTTTCTTTCGCCTCTCTATCTATTCTCTGAAAATTAAAAAAAAAAAAAAAAAAATAAGGCCCTANATCGATTCGGTGGCAGACACTTATGGTAAACTGCTTCGGGTGCAGCCCTTGAGTTCATAGTAACCAGTGGCTATATAAAGTTCATTGACCGTCCCTTGAGAAAACTCTTTAAAGCATGATTTTTTTCTTTCGTTTCTTGCGTCCATACTGAGACTTTTGCAATACAATGTAACCATCCTTAGTCTTGTATAAGTGGAGGGTAACTTACTTACTTACCGTTTATATGATCCTAGCAGCTTGTATATAAATATATATTAAACACATCAAAGAAAAAGAAAAAAAACACAAATTTTACAAGATACTTTATGAGACGTACATATTAGTAACAAATGTAGTCAAACCTAACATTTTCAGCATTCAATCACTTTCCGTTTATATTTCATTTCCTGTGATCAACAACAAAAAAAATCATGTACGAGTATAGATATATAAACACAAAGATTAAAACATGAGAAATGTATCATCAAAATCAATATAGCAAAGAAAATAAATCCCTTTCTCATCTCCTCTAATTTACCCCAAAAAAGTACAAACTTTCTTTTGTTGTGATTATTGATCATGGCTAACTTATCTATATCATGTTCTTATTTTCTCATACTCATAATCGTGTGATCTCAGGTGAATTGATATTTTCTTTATCAACTGTGATATTTTCTACTATCTTTTTCAGATTTATATTACACAAAAATATAAGGGCATCTACGCATATACACACATATATATTCACATCATAACAAAATGCTCTTTTTAATTTGTAGTAATTTCAGTGGTTGAGAATACTAAAGAAGACATGTGTACAAAAATAATTCTTCCTCAAGTTGCTTGTTACCTTTATATTGATTTTTGTCGTCAGTTCTGCTTTGAGGATTACAAAGGAGTTGGAGAATGCAAGTTTTTTGGTTTAAATTGTGTTTGTACTTATAGATGTCCGAAAGGCAATTTAAAATAATAATGTTGTATTGTTAAGAAAATAATTTCCTTAATATCTATGATTAATAAAAATTTGGAAGTTCTTCAAAACAATTGCCTTTCGGACATCTATAAGCACAAACACAATATTAAGGTTTAGAATAAACATATTCCTGAAGATTTTAGTTATCGTACTACTATTTTTTTCAAAACAATACAAGGTTTAGAATAAACATAACTAATAATGTCGATATATATCCAAATGGATTTTTATACCCTGCACATTTTTATTTACAAATGTTTTGTTAATGTTATATATTTTATTATTAATTTGTATATATTTTCTGTGTAACATTGATTAACCGAGTGGGTGAAATAAAATGTAGATGCTAAAGCTTTATGGTCATATATACACTTGCAAGACAAGACATAAATTTATCACTTCCTAAAGAATATACATCATTAACCCGTATTACTGGCTTTGCATTCACTCTGAAAGATTTTGACTTATCTAAGACTCTTTATAAGCAGCCACATATGTTATCTTTCAGAAGGTCTGATGATATTTCTTCATCTCTATCTGGATAGATCCATCGGAGACAATATGCCTCTTCAGAGCAGATCCACCATCTATCTTCTTGATGCACCCTGCGAGTAATTTGTTATAGAGCAACAGTTGTGTCAATGCAGCTCTCAAGATCTCCATACCACACAAGAAGTTACTGAAGGAAGTCATGATATCTTTGTGCATCAACTCTATCGCTGTCTTCCATCTGCTTCCAAAGTCTTTAACCAGCAGCTCTACTTCAGTAACTGTGATGGACCTCTCTGGATTTGAGCTTGAATCCTCAGCTGCTACATATATTGCAATTCAGTGTTTATTTGACTTAGCAAATGATGAGTATGAGGACAAGAGCGAAAAAAGTTGCTTACAGGTTCGACTTTTCACAAATTTTATTAAATCACTGAAATGCTCCACCAGCAATTCTTCCTGCAAGATATAAAAACATGAAAAAAATGGAAAACATAATAATCCTTAAATGTTACTGTTTTTATATTTTATTTTTTTATGGCCTTTGTTTATCTTGATCAAACGAAAATCACTCACTATATCCTCTGAAAATTGAATGCAGGAGACCATCAAGTTTAAGGTGTCAATGCTTGTGTTATAACCATGCAGCAAACTATAAAGCTAACATGACCTCAAAAATATAAGGACATTAAGAAGTGCAACATTGTCCCTTACCACAAATAACGAAGTGTTGCTCTTTAGCAATTCCTCAAAATGCATTTGAATTTTCCCACCTTCTGCTCCAGCTTCCTACAATAGAGGAAGATGATCAAAATAGGTTTTTTCACTTAACATGATGAGACGCCAAAAATTCAACTCACCTTCAGCACAGAAATTATCATGTAATAATTGTTTATGAGAAACACAATTTTCTGCTGTGGCTTTGGGAACAAACTTGCAAGCTTGAGAATCAAGCCATCTACAGCCATTCTTAAACGTTCCAAATTTATATCAAGCTGCATAGTAACCATAGACAATTAATGCCAAGCGCTTTAAGTGACAAGAAGGTAACACACTAACACATATCAGTAGAGAGAAGGAGGGAATGATTGTAACGAACCTGACCATCTCCATATTCAACATTCAGATAAATAAACGAAGCCGTGAATTCAGCACAACGCCTCATGACATAGTGAGGATGAACATCATCCTCCCATAATGAAATTACGTTTGCATTCCTCAGACTGCTGAGGTGTGAGTCAAACACCATCTTGAAACGTGGCCATAAGGAAATATTAACCTGCTCAAATTGCAAAATGAAAAAAGATTCATTGAGAGAAGAATATGGACCCTAAAGAAATCACCACAAGACCTTGAGAGTTACGAACCTTGTCCAAATATGAATCCAAGCATGAAATCTTCCAGCTAGACATGATAAGCTGTGAAAAAAGGTAGCAAACTGAGAACTGTTAAGGCATATATATATACTGCTAGTGTAACACCTTTCTTAAAAGATCACTGTATCTGAATCTTAAGTTTGCAAGACACTGAGTCATTTCCAATATTATTAACAAATAAATTCTATTCTAACCATATTTTCCTGGAGACCACTAATTTCTGAAGCATTCTCACATACAAATGTAATTATAAGAAAATGCAAAAGGAAGCTGACTTTATTACTTTACTCCAAATGGATTCACCAAAATAAACATATGCTATAGTTGAATTATAGTACACCTGGTGATTGTTTATAATGCGAATCATAAGCATCAGGCCGATAGCATCAAAACAGTTTGAAAGAACAAGATTGAAGTGCTCATCAATGACAGAGAATGGACCTGTAGTCAGGGAGAATTCAGAATTTACCAAAAAGCACAATGCTACTATCATTTAGTAGAGCAATTCCAGGAAAAGAAAAAGGAGAGAGATAAGAAATTACCCGCAAAAATTTCATAAAATATGGACACTTCACCAAAGAAATCACCACAAAATATATACCTGTTAATATAAAGAAAAACATATGATATTAACCATGGCGTTGAGCGATCAGAAAACAATGAGCAAAAATGAAAAAAGGGAAAAAAAAAGAACTGAACTCAGAAGTAGCTGTATCCATAAGTAGCTTGTGCAAGCTCCTGAAGAGCACTTCATAAGGATATTTGAGAGAGCTTGCTTCGGCTATATGCGGGATCATTGCAGGTTGATCAATTTCCTGTAGTTGACATAGTACTAAAACTTTTAAGTCTTTTAACAAACTTTAAGAATGATTGAAAAAAGAAAAATATATCAATCAGCAATGCTAATCAGTAATCACTGTATCATGAATACCTTCATAATTTTTATCCTCTCACCCAAAGCAAAGAGGGAAGAACGGTTTTTTAATGGCTCCCTAGCTCTTGAGAAGAGGCCAGTGCTGCTTCTAGTCTCCACCCCAATCAAGTCATATGTTGTTGCAAAATCTAACTGTAGTTTCTCAAGTTCTTGAATATAAGCACGAAAATGTGCACTTAACACCTGAAACAACAAAGAAAAAACTAACTTTGTCAGCATGGTGGCACTAATCAAACTAGATAGTAAAGAATATTACCTTGTTCATAGTATCAGTGTATGCAGCACGAACATCCATAAACACTTCTTCTCCATGTTCTTTGAGGAAGGAGATAGCATACCTATCATGCATTAGTTTGTATCTAATTGGTAAATGAAGCACAAATCCACATAAATATAGTGTAGAATGGAGAACAAACATTACTCACTTGTACTTTAATAACACACTCTGCTGAAGAATCTTCATGTTTGTTTTGGGTTTCCTCAGGGCTATAAGCTTCTGGACAATAAAATCATACACCTGGAAAAAGAAAAAAATAAATCTTATGCATAAGAACATATTTAAAACCATGCCCTTTCAGGTCACACAGAAAGTAGATTAATAACACTGAAAGAAAGTAGACCTTGGAAATAGCTTTTTGCCGGAGCTTTTGGAGCTCAGGCTCTACATCTTCTAATGCTTTGGAACTTTTAGCTAAAGGATCTTCCTCTACAAATTTCAGCTTCTTACTCAGAATTTCAAGCCATCTCATATACTCTTCATTCACCTCTCCATCAACAATCACATTTATCATCTTTGGTGGCACTATAATTTCTTCAACAAATTTTGCTAGCTTTGATTCAGCCACCTGTCCAAATAGAAGAGCTCATTTGAAAGAATGACCGCCACATAAACAAGAAGAAACCTAGAGACAGAGATAATACTAATAGTGGTTTCTAATTTGCTATACCCTGCGATTTTTCACTCTCAAATCCATGTCCATTGATTGTTCTTGAAGGATCTTTATGCCTGAACTTATAGCACCAAACTCTTCCTGGAAAAAAAAGATGAAGCAAAGAGGGAAAATAGATTAAAAGCAAAAATATGGACATGTCTTTCAAAGTAAACGGATCCCTCTCTTTAAGCCTATGCACACAAATTATATATGTGGCTAATTGTTAAATACCTGAAATCCACTAATGAGAGCTTCCATTTGTGATAAGATGTTGTCACAGTCATGAATCTGACCTTGAAGTGAGACTAGGTTATTATTTTCTTTTATGTAATCCTGTGTATTCAGGGAGTGTATGGCATTAAAATTTAAGCTACTTATACAGTCTTACAAGACCAAATAAATTCCTAAACTTGCAGATGGAAAAAAATGTATAGTATTATTAGTTAATATGAAGTATCAAAATGTATCATAGGTAAGAAAAGGCAACCTGAATTGAATCCAATTCGACCTTATGTATGTTGTTTTCAATTTCTTTAGCATATTCTCTAAGTTTGGCACCACTGGATAGTACATTGCATACATCATCACTTTCACATTCTTCTAGTTCTTGCTGAAGCCCTTCTAATGATATATCCTCACTGTCCAACAACAATTTTATTTTGAAAAGAGTAAATCTCAATTTGATCAAGTGTGTACAAAATGAAAAGAGATTAATTGTAATCAGAACTTGACTTTAAGGTAAAACAGAAACACACATGAAAAAGTTACCTGTCTGAATTATCTTCAAAAGACAAGTCTCTGAGAAATTCTCCTAAATCAAATCCATGTTTATCATGATTACTCAAGTCTCCCATGGCTTGTCGTTAGAACATAATAGACACAAACTGGATAAGTTTATTTAGTGGTTCAGTAAAATGAATTTAGTGGTGCTTATTCAACCCTTAGTTTTTGTATTTACTAATTTACCATCTATAAAAGTTTAAAATCCATTATTATTTAATTAAATTTTTGAAATGACTAATTAAGGTTTTGTTTATTCATGTTTTATAGATTTTCATCACAATTATTTAATGTAGCAATAAAAATCTTAAACATTATTTCCACTCAACGAGTTGGGCCTCCCATTAAATCAACAAACAAAAAGCTTATCCCTAATATACTAAAGCACAAGTCACTCCACCAATGGCAGAGTGACATG
>OVBJ01001824.1:537-23528 GCA_900406535.1 Noccaea bulbosa
GGGCCCATATCCGTGTAGGTGTCCAGAGACAACGTGAGATAGTTCCCGCAGGCAGGGTTTGAACCCCCGACCTGGGTGCAAGTAGAGGCCTCTCCTTACCATTGGGTCACGATGTTCCGGACAGAAATATTATGTTTTATGTAATAATAATGTTACATCTAAAATATATAAACACAAATATTCTTAGAAGGTATGATAAAAACATTTTCTCGTTCATACTCCTATTAATAAAACAACTAACTCATTCATCATTTCTTCTCACCTCATATTCAAAGTATTTTTTTTATTAAAACATTAAATTTATGTAAGTTTTTATTAAATTTTTTTAGCTATTTTAGAATGACCATGATTATTATTTCATTAAATTTTGTTAAATATGGATTTTTATTTTCTATAACGTTTATAGGTCCAAAAACTCTAGGCACGACTCTGAAAGAGAGGTGGTCAACTATCATTGTAGTTCTAATTGTGTGATGGAGTATATTGTATATATAACTCCAAATCAGCCAGTTATGTGACACCAAAAGTGATGGTGAAGTCGTGAAGACTCCACGGGATGTTAAGAAATAAAACAAGGCATCGTATCGAGAGTTCGAGACGTGTGGATCCTATTAAGATTCAACACATTTTATACCTCCATCTTCTCATCGTTGCATGTGAATAAACGTGTAACGGTGTACGTAAACTATAAACTAATAATCTGAACCGTTGGATTAAAACTATCACCACCAGAATAAAACAAGCTCTCTTCAATTTCCTTCTCTCGTAGTCTCACCCACACACCAACCAAATACTCCACCATGGAAGCTGCTCTTGCAGCATTCGCTGTTCCTTTGCCGCGAATTCTCAGTACTAAACCTCGATTCACAGGCTCCTTCTCTAATCCGAAACCCATTTCTCCACTTTCCCGTATTTCCAAATCCCGGAAGCCGATACCCAATGGATTTACACCCGCAGTATCATCATCAGTCGCCACCCCGGCGAATTCTCCGCCGGAATCTGAAACCGGAGCCGAATCCGGGTCGGATAAGTTCGATTGGTACGCTAATTGGTACCCGGTGATGCCAATTTGCGATCTGGACAAGAAGGTTCCGCACGGGAAGAAAGTTATGGGGATTGATTTGGTGGTTTGGTGGGACAGAAACGAGAGCCAATGGAAAGTGATGGACGACACGTGTCCTCACCGTCTTGCTCCCTTGTCCGATGGAAGGATTGATCAGAAGGGGAGGCTACAGTGTGTGTACCATGGATGGTGCTTTAACGGATCCGGCGACTGCAAGCTCATACCTCAAGCACCTCCTGATGGACCTCCGGTATATAAATTAAATACTCATTTCTTTCAAGATTACATAAAGTCGAAAAGTGAGTCTTTTTTTTTGTGTGTTAAATGGTTGGATCAATGATAAGGTGAATTAAAATTTTAGGTCCACACTTTCAAGCAAGCTTGTGTAGCTGTTTACCCAAGTGTTGTGCAGCATGAGATCATTTGGTTTTGGCCAAACAGTGATCCGAAATTTAAAAACATTGTTGAAACGAAGAAGCCTCCTTTCATTCCAGAGTTAGAAGACCCATCTTTCACTAAATTGATGGCAAATCGAGATATTCCTTACGGGTTATAATCCAAAATTCCTGTCTCTTCTCTTCAATAAATAAATAATAATAAATGTCTGCTCTTCATTTTTCTGCTGAATTTTTACTTCATTTCAATAAAGAAACTATATACAGTATGTGGGAATTCTCTATTCATGTCTGAAATCTGAAATGTTTCAGGTATGATGTATTGATAGAAAACCTCATGGACCCGGCTCATGTTCCCTATGCGCATTATGGACTAATGCGGAATCCTAAACCTAAAGGCAAATAATAATTTTCTGCAATTCCAACAGTTTTAATTTTGATTATATTACCAACCCTCAAGACTTTTTCTTGCAGTGAAAGTTGACAGAGAAGGAGGAAGACCACTTGAAATCACAGTAAAAAGACTAGACAGCCAAGGGTTCTCTGCAAAACAAGAATGGGGTTATTCTAATTTCATGGCACCATGCGTGTATCGCTCCTCCACAGAGGATCTCCCAGGGCAGGATAACGACTCTGAAGATAAGGTCAAGGTGCAAAAACATGTATCTATCTGGATTTTCTTGTTTAGGCTCACATTCTACCGTTTCCTTAACCGTATGGTTCTTGCAATATCCAGGCGGCATCGTCGAAGCGCAAACTGTCGTTGATCTTTATATGCATTCCGGTCAGCCCTGGTCGCAGCAGGCTTATATGGACGTTCCCAAGAAACTTTGGCCTATTTATTGATAAGATTGTGCCTAGATGGGTGTTCCACATTGGTCAGAACAAGATTCTAGACTCAGATTTGCACCTCCTTCATGTCGAGGTGTTTACAGGTCTTTCTTAATTATCCACACCCTTGTTGTGTTGTGATCAATGTACCGACTGGTTTTAGATTTTTGTACAGGAGCGGAAGATACTGGAGAGGGGTCCTGAAAACTGGCAGAAAGTTTGCTTTGTCCCAACTAAATCAGACGCTCTGGTGGTTACATTCAGGAGATGGATTAACAAGCATGGTGGTGCTCAAGTCGATTGGAGAGGAAAGTTTGATCCGTCTCTTCTTCCTCCTACGCCTCCTAGAGAACAGCTCTTGGACAGGTTAGTTTATCTTCTTTCTGAGTGTTGATGGAAAAACTGGTTCTAAACATCCTTAAGTGAATGGTCTCATCAGAGATGTCTGATAAACGTAATAGAGAAAACAAGAAAGTCGGAGTTACTGGTCGTCGTATCATTTGTTTCAGGTATTGGTCGCATGTTGAGAACTGCAGCAGCTGCAAGAAAGCTCACAGATATCTGAATGCGCTTGAGGTGATCTTGCAAATCGGATCGGTTGCTTTGATCGGAGTTATGGCCGTGGCGAAGCAAATCACGTTGTCTAATGCGGCAAGGATCGTGGTGGTTGTGGCGGCTGTTTTAAGTTTTGCGGCTTCGAAGTGGCTATCACACTTTATCTACAAGACATTCCGTTACCATGACTACAACCATGCTCTTATTTGAAAATGGATATTGGTGTACATAACACAAGTAGAGACTAATTTATGGTCTATCATGTCATGAGCATTTTCTGAATGATCTCACAGTTGGGTTTTTGATCATTGGGTGTATTGGTTTTTTTTTTTTTTTTTTTTCAANATTATCCACCAGTTTCAGCCTTTCTGGTATCAACTCTACACAGTACACTCATTGAAAAGAAAAAAAAAAACTGATAGATGACATATTATCGTACTGTACTTGTAAAAAATGTGCAATAAAACTATGTCTAGCATTTTGGTGTCTATATTAAAGAAATTGATTGATGGACATGCTAAATTTTGTAATAGTCTTTATGGTCATGTCTTTATTAAATGTAGTAAATTTTGGTGTCTTTATTAAAGAAACTGATAGATGACATAATCTCGTACTTATAAAACAAGCAATATGAAACTTAGCATTATCTAGCATTATCTGTGTCTAAAACACATTTGATCCTAAAGTTCAAGTTACACTTTATTGCAAAATAGATATGGGCCTGGATGGCCATTTTGTGGTGAACTAGGTGGGCTCTGTTCACACCTCAGAGATTATTTTCCCCTTTGCTTTGACATGCGCACATAAAGCAAGTCAATGGAATGGTTTGGTCCATTCTCAGGCTTAGCCACTAGTTCGGACAAATGTTAAAATGGAGTCCTTCCATCAAATGTACCTTCAAATGTAATATGAATGCATCAAGACGTGAAACTCAGAACAATGTGGTGTAAGATGGATTTTGAGAGATGGAATAAGGAAAAGTCAAATGGATTGGGGCTAACTTTACTTGGAGCTACAGTCGTATATGGTAGCGGAAAGCAACACTATGGTTTGTGGTTTCAAGAGCATGCATAATGCACGCGGTCAAGGATCCAAAACAATGGCCAAGATTAAAGACATTCGCTAGTAAATTCTTGGGATATTGGACAGGTAACTATGACTTCATCTCTCAAGTTTATTAGAAGAAATGAAAATAAGTGCTAATAATATATTTGCCAAGAAGGCATCTCTTTGCCATACTTATTTTGCTTTTTTAGATAATTGTATCCCTTATTGGTTAAATCCAATGATGAATAAGGAGAAACATTTGCGTTTCCATTGGAAAAGACATAATAATTGTCTCATTTCTTGCTTAATTCCAACAACCATTAAGAAAGAAAGCTGGACCACTAGATCAGTGCCCAGTGGACCATATAGTTTCCATAGAAATGCAAAAAAAGATTCCCTCTCCGACTCTTCCACCTTTAATATCTTCGTTACCTCACGTTACGTAACTGACTTTTTGGCTTTGAGAAGCGTTGTAATCCAAAAATGAAGGATTTTGTGTTTTAAAGTATTTTAAGGTAATTCAAAAATGAAGTATTTTGTTGGATTTTGGTGTTTTTGTTGGATTTTGTTATAATCCTACGATGAAGGATTTTGAAACACAAGAGAAAACTCTTGTATTTGTTTTATTCATGTTTTAAGAGAGAATACACTGAAATCCACTATAACTGTTTTTTAAGAAAATATTGAATAACACCTATTTTATTGTATTTTGAAATACATCAAACAAATATTTAATCCAATAACAGTATATTTTAATGGGTTTTAATCTATCTTTTAAATACACAATTAAATAACACTGGATTTAACTCTGTTTTTAAAATACATTAAAATAACCAATCCAATAACATCTCCTAAAAGACATCTATTTTTGGAAGCGACACCTTTCCACTTTGGGTATCTAATTTCCATTTCTATTCGAGCTTAGATGGATTAAGCAATTCTCCTAACTTACATACACGTATTAATTTTACTGGCTACTATGTAAACTCGTGCTATCTTGGGAATTTTGACAACTTGCTAAATCCAAAGATGTTGGCCATAAACTTATAAATCCCAAATTATTATGTTCTTTTAAATAAATAAAAATTCGACGAAAATATAATGAATCAATTATTTCATGTGACTTTTTGCTACCAAACTGTCACCACCGAGCGAATAAAAGGAAACGCATTAAAGAAGAGTTTCTCGTTTTAAGTTCATTTGGATGCTTCTTCGAATAATCTTATCGATTTTTTTTTTTTTTTTATATGTCAACGTGGTGTCTCATGCACCACCGGATAGCCACACCCACCTATTCTAAGTTCTAACTCTTGTTCATACGGAAATAAATTTCTCCTACTTTTGTTTCTTCTTTCTTTCGGTGATCCTTCTTCCTAAAATATAAATAGACTCAAAAACCTCTATAAATTTTGGATATTAAAGTTATTTACCTTTACCAATTACCATGTAAGAGTATTTATTCTTCTTTTTGTATATGATCATAATCTCAATTTTAGAGGATTAATAGGTAACATAACACACTTGAGATACACTTGTCACTTTATAAGTGGTTCAGTTCTTTGTTTCTAAATTTAAATTTATTTTTATTCGTCATGAATCTCGTTGGTGAACAGTCTTCTATAATACTTGAGAAATTTTCAAAAGACAAAACACGACAAGAAATATGACAAATGAAATCTCATCGTCGACAGAATAAACAACCTCTGCTTCAATTTGATTTGTCCACTGGATCTCTAAATATTAAAAATTGTCATCGGATCAAAACGGGATATTTTTTTTTAATTATTTATTAGCTTACACACGGGGATATTTGTTTTATAGTATGCAAAAGAAGGGGGAGAAAGAGAGAGACAAGTGCGTGATTCAACTGCTTTGTTCTATAAAACCCACAATTCCGCTAACTACCATTGACTCTGAGACACAAACAGAGAGAGAGAGAGGGAGAAGAGAGTGAGCTTGGTTTATCATTCCGACGCTCGGAGGAGATGGATCCGACGACGCCGTTGCTTTCACACGGTGGCGAAACAGAGGAGGATTACGAGCCGGCGAGGAAATGGATCGATGTGAAGCGAGTGTTGGCTACGGAGTCGGCCAAGATGTGGATGATCGCTGTTCCGATTGGTTTCAACATCATCTGTCAGTACGGCGTGACCTCCGTCACCAATATCTTCGTCGGCCATATCGGCGAGATCGAGCTCTCTGCCGTCTCCATTTCTCTCTCCGTCATCGGCACCTTCTCCTTCGGCTTCCTGGTACACTCTCTCTCTCTGTCTCTAGCTCCATGCTCTTCTCTTCGATTTTTCTTCCAAACTGAAAACGAGCTTTGTGTGTTACTGTAGCTTGGTATGGGAAGTGCACTTGAAACACTCTGTGGCCAAGCATTTGGAGCTGGTCAAGTCAACATGTTAGGCATCTACATGCAGAGATCTTGGATCATCTTGTTCGTTTCTTGCATCTTCCTCCTTCCTATTTACATCTTCGCCACTCCCGTTCTAAGACTCCTCGGTCAAGCCGAGGAGATCGCGGTTTCAGCTGGAGACTTCACCATCCTAACCATCCCTCAGCTCTTCTCAATGGCATTCACTTTCCCAACCTCCAAGTTCCTTCAAGCGCAGAGCAAAGTCACCGCGATCGCCTGGATCGGGTTTATAGCTCTTCTCTTACACGTTGGGATGCTTTGGCTGTTCCTAATGGTGTTTGGCTGGGGAACAAACGGTGCTGCTTTGGCGTTTAACATCACCAACTGGTTAACAGCCATCTCTCAGATCGTTTACGTGGTTGGTTGGTGTAACGAAGGGTGGACTGGTTTGTCTTGGTTGGCTTTTAAAGAGATTTGGGCTTTTGTTAGGCTCTCCATTGCTTCTGCTGTTATGCTTTGTCTTGAGCTCTGGTATATGATGAGTATCATTGTCCTTACTGGTCGTCTTGACAACGCTGTTATCGCTGTTGACTCCCTCTCTATATGGTCAGTTTCTGTAACATTTTTTTACTTACCTCGAGAAAAAGACTTGAATGCTCTAACATCTTCTTGCTATGTTTTTTTTTTACATTTCAGCATGAATATCAACGGCCTGGAGGCTATGTTGTTCATCGGAATAAACGCTGCTATAAGGTATCATCACAATATGTTCAGCTAAAGCTATTCAGCTTACAAACTCATTTGTGTCTTACTTTGTTTGCTGCATTAGTGTCCGTGTCTCCAATGAGCTTGGCCTAGGACGTCCACGAGCAGCTAAATACTCAGTCTACGTCACGGTCTTGGAGTCTCTCCTCATCGGTCTTGTCTTTATGGTGGCGATTATAATAGCAAGAGACCATTTTGCAGTGATCTTCACAAGCAGCAAAGGGCTTCAACGTGCAGTGTCTAAGCTAGCTTATCTTCTTGGTATAACCATGGTTCTCAACAGCGTGCAGCCGGTTATTTCCGGTAAGATGTCCATTTTCCATCAAAACCAAATTTAAACCAGCGGTGGCATCAGATCATAACTAACCGTCCCGGTTTGTTTGTTTTTGTTAGGTGTGGCTATTGGAGGTGGTTGGCAAGGCTTAGTGGCTTATATCAACTTGGGTAGTTACTACATTTTCGGGCTTCCCTTTGGCTATCTTCTTGGTTACAAAGCAAACTTGGGAGTGATGGTAAGCTGTAAGAATTTTAATGAAACGACATGAATAAAATTAGTAACAGCTTTATAAACTTGTATGCATAGTTGTGTATTAATTTATAACGTTTTCAGGGACTTTGGGCTGGAATGATAGCAGGGACAGCGCTTCAAACGGTGTTACTGATGATTGTTCTGTACAAGACAAACTGGAATAAAGAGGTAACAACAACCTGTTCATATCAAACACAACACGTACCA
Organism: Noccaea bulbosa; assembly: GCA_900406535.1. Classification (NCBI taxonomy): domain Eukaryota; kingdom Viridiplantae; phylum Streptophyta; class Magnoliopsida; order Brassicales; family Brassicaceae; genus Noccaea; species Noccaea bulbosa. The sequence goes on from OVBJ01001824.1 coordinate 8,289, forward strand.
TATATAACTGTTCATTGAGATCGATTGAATGAGTACAAAGAAGAAGATTAAGATAACAACAAGTACAAAACTGTGATGAACAGGTGGAGGAGACGATGGAGCGTATGAAGAAATGGGGAGGAAGCGCGAGCACAGACAAGGATGTAATTGCGTGACTGGGGTTTTCTTGTTTGGGTTAAAGGCTTCTTAACAATGAATGAATCTGTAGCTTTCTCAGCTTTTAGTTTTGTTTTTCATTGGTTTGGCAGCATTCCTAGTAATTAATTCTCTATGTAGGCTTTATTAGTAGTCAGTGATGTAACGCTGCTTTTGATTCTTTCTTCCAAAATGCGAAAAAAAAAAAAGTGCAATTGAAGCATACCAACTGTTAGGTACATTTGTGGGGTTGACGATCTAGATCCCCCTGATAAGTATTATATAGCATCAGATCCATACGAACTTCTTACCTCGTTCTAATTCCACATGATGTTAAAGTTAACTATCTAATTCTACCCAAATACAAAGTTAAAGACTCATTTCTCCCCGAATTCAAAATTTGCCGGTTAAATGTTGGTTTTGAGGATTTCAACCGGATTTCATCCGATTTCAACCGGAAAATTTCTGCTTGTCCATTAATGCTTCTTCTCCTCCTCCTCATGCTTACTACCAGACGATTTTCTTCTGGCATTAATGAGCTCCCGCTTTCTTCTTTCTTCTTCTTCTTTTTAGTTTTTTCATTTCACAGTAAAGCTTTATTTTTTTCCCTTCTCTCAGAGTTTTATGCGAAATTGAGTTTGTCTTTACCAAATTCTTCCCCAAATCTTCTGCAATTTTGTTTTTTTTTTCCCTACCAATTCCGCCATTTTTATCCTAATTGATTTGATTATCCATCGAATTTTATGGAGGGATTTCAATGGCGCTTGCGTATGATCCTCTCTTCATCACATCAGAGATTTCCACCATGGATGTAGCAGCTTCACCGCCGCCGATGATTTTAACCCAAGACGAGCTCAAACGAATCGCCGAGTTCGTCGAACCCGGCATGGTCCTCGGACTCGGCACAGGCTCCACCACCAAACACGCCGTCGACCGCATCAGAGAGCTTCTCCGGCAAGGTAAGCTCGAGAACATCGTGGGGATACCGACGTCGAAGAAGACGCAGGAGCAGGCTCTCTCTGTCGGGATCCCTCTGTCCGATCTCAACGCGCATCCCGTCATCGATCTCTCCATAGACGGCGCCGATGAGGTCGACCCTGATCTCAACCTGGTGAAAGGCCGAGGAGGGTCTCGGCGGGAGATGGTGAAACACATCGGCAGGAGCAAGCTGGCTCTTCGAGTGGAGATCGTGCCCTTCTGCTGGAAATTCACGGAGAGGCTCAGGAAACTGATGGAGGGGTACGGGTGCGAAATGAAACTCCGGCTGGGAGAGAAAGGGAAGCCGTTCGTGACGGATAAAGGGAGTTACATAGTGGATATGCGTTTGGAGAAGGATATGAGAGATTTGGGAGCAGTGAGCGATGCGATTCTGAAGGTTGGCACAGGAATTCAAAGTACCACGCATTCACAGCTGATTTCATGTACAAATCAAATTTGTGAACTCAGAGATTAATAAATTTTTGGTTTAAAATACACAGCTACACTTAAGTCTGTTATATGATTGAAATAAATTTAATTAGGGTTCAATGATTTGCAACTCTGTTATATGAGTTTTGAAAATAATCTATTAGTCGCCGAAACTAAAAAAAAAACATTTTCTCAAAGAGCAAAATATAGTTGAATAAGTTAAGGAATTCGAAGCAACAAAATAGCCTATCAAGGTTCAAAATGGTTACAAACTCGAAATATGGATAAACCCTAAAACCCTACAGATTCTAAAAAGTAGCAAGAGAAAAAGCAAAATCAGAGGAACAACAAGACTGAAACAAATCCCAACAAGACATAGGAGAATGGAAACTTGTAAAGTTTCTAAGCAGCAGTAGCAGCCTTGGACTTCTTAGGGGCACGGTAGCTACCAACGACACAGGCATGGTCACGCTCAAATGGCTCAAGCGTCACTTGCTCTGCTGGCTTGAACTGCTCCTGTTGTAGCTTCTTCACTTCGCTCTGAAACACTGCTTCTGCTGGGACTGTTGAGTCGATACAGTTTGCCTGAAAAGAACATATATAAATGAGATGTTCACTAATCTTGGCCTTGTCAAGAGAAACAACATTCACAGATCATGGACCAATGTTTCTGTGTATTGTATTGCTACTAACCTTGATTGAGATCACAAAGTGTCCTCCTGTTTTGAGGAAGAATGATGCATTCAAAGCCACGATCCTAGCCTGAACACCATTTTAAGGGGGCAAATAACATTTCATAAAGAACGATTACAAGAAAATTAGTATGTGATAATAATAAAACTCATAACCTCATTGACATTAGAAAACTTAAGGAGAAGGAAAACTCAATTGCATAAGAAATTAAAGTGCCAAGAAAATGAAGAACTGAAAAACAAATCAATAATAGATTATACGTTTTTAGATTTGGTTACTAAAACCAAAAAATCCGAGGCAAAACCAAACAAAACTACATGAAAACAGGTAATTCTTAAGCATCAGAAGCTTGGAGTTTACATCACCCAATATGATCTGAAGGGGAATCCAAGTAAAATCATCACTTGCCATCATCAGAACACCACTTTTTTTTATAAAACCAAAGCACAAATCATAATAAAGCAATACGGTAAAAGTTCCAAGCCAAATCTGAAGAATATTGAGACTATTCATTGCAAGATATACAAAAAAGAAGCAAACCTGATCAGGCTGAGCAACATCAGAGAAGATAACATCAACCATGCCTACAAGCATTCTGTACTTGGCAGGGTGTCTAGCATCTTCAATGATTGGGATCACGTTCGTTCTCTTCTTCGCCATGTTCACCAAATCTCTTCCGCTCCTGTGTGAAAACTCAACAGCGTACACACATCCCTCAGGTCCAACAAGATCAGACACGTGCGAGACTGTGGTTCCGGAAGCAGCACCAAGGTATAGAACCTTAGCACCAGGTTTCTACACCAACCAGGAGGAAACAAAACAACCAATCAATGAACAGTTCACAAAAACATAAGCATCAATCAGATTCACAAGAAAAGAATGAGACTTACAATCCAGATGTTGTCAACACCACCGAGAATAGCAGCAGCCAACTTAGAACGGAAAGGATTCCAAACTCTGTATTCAATCTTAGTTCCATCTTCATTCTGCAGATTCATTCACAAAAGACTCTCAGTATCATCTAATAAGAGAGAGCAAGGAACAAACATCAAAATCAATCAATCTAAACTTGTATTATACCTGAACAGAGATCCTCTTCTCGTTGTAAACAGCTTCTCCAGGAACCAAGTTCTTAGTGACAAGAGCATCTTCTTTACCCTTTGCAATGAACACTCCTGCGTGTCTGTGTGGCTCCACGATCACTTTGCTTCCTCCCTTCATTCCTCCACGGCCTCCTGCTCCTCTGCCGCGTCCACGGTCTCCTCCTCTACCTCCTCTCATGCCTCTACCGCCGCGTCCACCGCGATCTCCACCGAAACCTCTTCCTCCTCCTCTTCCTCCACCTCTACCTCCAGAGGCACCACGTCCACCACTGAATCCACCTCCACCACGTCCACCACTGAACCCACCGCCACCACGTCCTGAATAACAAAACTCTCCATTAAAACAGAGATTCCATAAACTCCCTAACCTCTAATGAAAACAACGAATACCCAATACAGTTCTAATCAAAAAGGAACCAGCTTCATAATCAGTTCAGCTAAAGACAGAGAGCTCAGACTAAACGAAAACAGAGTAATCTGAAAAACAAAACAATGGAGAAATGAAAAAAGAGGCGGCTAGGGTTCTTACCACCAGTTAGAGGAGGTCTCATCTTCGCTTTTAGAATGAAAAGACTGCGATTAGCGAGAGAGAGATGTCGACGGGAGGGAATGGCAAAGAAGCTGCGCCTGTGAGAGAGGTTTTATACAAAGTGTTTCTAGGGTTTACAGGGTTTAGAAGCTGCACTTATTTATTATTATTTACGCATATGTCCCTATACTTTTTGTGGTATTTACATTCAACTCCCTGAGGCCAGAACGAGCCTTTCTCATGCGAGGTAATTGGCCTGCTAAATATTTGGGCCTTCCTCCATCTAAACAAATCCTTGTATTGGACCAATACCAATATCAAAAACATCTCTCTCTTTTTTATCCTATAGAAATGTTCAAAACTTATACACAAAAGTCAAGCCCATCTCACTATTTTTCTTACGCGACCATCATTTCGTAGAGGAGAGAAAATGAGCAAAAATGACATTTTGTGCTTAGAAAGTTTCGTATGCCATTTAATATACTTTTTCTATTTTTAAGTTTTTTTAATTTATTTAATTCAAATGGGTATAAGACTGGTATTTTCCCATTTTTCTTATTTTCGTAACACAAAATTATATTAGTATTTAATTAAAAACTAGATGATTACTTGCGCCTAATGCGCAAAAAGAAATTTGTTATTTTAAAAATTTTGCATTTTGAAAATAAATTATTATTTGATGGATATATCATTTTGATATTATTTTTAGAATATGTTTTTATTACCCTTTATTCATTTTTAGTAAGAAGTATATTGTTTCCATTTTTGATTATAAATATTCAAGTGTTTATGTTAAATAATAGGTAAATATTTGGTTCTTGATTAATATATCATCTAACTGCAAATTTTTTTAAAATATGAAGAAAACAAAACCAAAAATTATATTAGAATAAACAGATGAAGAAAAAATTAAAATATGAAAAGTTATGGCATATTCCAACAAACTTACTAAATCTCATAAAAATTTAAAACCTTTATCCTATCTTAAAGAACTTTTTTCGTGTGTAAAGATTTTCAAAAATCTATGCTTTCTGTTGCGTATCCTCTCCATCATCCTTCACATAGAATTAATCTTATTCTCTGTCTTTCGACTCTATCTTCTTTTTCTCTCTTAAACCATTCTCTTATATTCTTTATATATTGCCTCTGCAGCAGCCTACAAATCACGGAAATGGCCAAATCAGAACTATAAAACTTGTATATTTAAACCAAATTGACTATGGTACTAATCATTACCAAGAAAAAAAACCATCAAAAACAAAACAAATGGAGTTCGTTCACAATAAAGTTTAAATCTGAATCTTGGTTGCATAATGGGTAGAGAGTAGCGAAGTCCATAAGAGGCTCTACCATTCAAGTTCTTTTAGAAGGAGTATTAATGAACATGTGATCTCTCTACCATTCAAGTTCTTTTAGCTTTTTCTTATTTTTTTCTTCATCACCTGTGCTAATGCTATTAATATTTGGCCATTTTGTATACCTGTTTGATTTTCAGATTAGCTCGTAAAACAAATTTTGAATAAGAGAAAACACATGACATGCACCAAAAATGGTCTGTGGCAAGCAAAAAAGAAAGTATGTAAATGAACACGCTTGATGTTCTTTTATAAAACCAAACAGATAATTTACTTTAACCATATGGGTTTTTTGTGCTTATTCAACTTATTTTCTGTATTAAAGATAATAATATATATATGATTGAAACAGAAACCAAAGTCGTCGCGATTTTATTTTGGATACATCAGCGAGTGCCAGAGCAGCTGGTTCTCTGAAGAAAGCTTAGTATCAGAAAGTAGAAGCAAAGCAAATATCAGAAGATTGCCTGCACTTTTTTCTGCCAAGGCCTCAACAATTTGGTCTGAGAAAATCCTGACTGTCCAACTAAAGCAAGCTTTTTCATAAGGGGATCCCGTGCTCCCAAAAGCATTTTTTTTTATCCCAATTCGAATCTAAAGACATTGGATAAAGCGTTTTCATCTTAGTTTTGCCACATATAATTGCTTTTAGAATTTATATTAGGTGTTGATAGTAAATTTAGCCACAACTGTGAGAGTTTGCTGAAGAAAGAAAATATAATAACAGTACAAACAACAGCTTTAATCATTCTTCTCTTCTAATTCAAATAATGAAGAAAGTTTATTCAAAGCATGAGAGGAAAATAACCACATTCCAGCAACTGACGGGAATATCTCTTGGATATGGTAGTGTCTCTAGGGTTTAGAGTCCCTCCCTCGACATAATCTGCAAATTAGATCCAGAAGAAATAGAAAATAAGAAAGTGGATCACCTTCTGTTTGGCTTTATCTCAATTCGTTTCAGGTTTTAAAGAACACTAATTTCGATTACTATTAAACACCAAATGCGAATTGAGATCAACGAATTGAGATAAACATCAACTTGGTTTTAAATCCCACAAAAATGGTACTCTTTTGGAAACTGAAATTCGTAAGACGGCAAAATCCCATGAAAGATCAACGAATTGAGATACTAAATCATACAGTTTCAGAGAAGAACAACAAACCTGATCGGAGAAGATCCCAGGAATTTAAAGAAGATCCAACAGCCGTCTAAATTACAATCGGAGAAAGATGGTCGGCAAGTTTCATTAATCGCGCAAAAAATAAAAGATCCGACCCACACCTGACGAAGAATATCCCAGGAAGAAAGAACGAAAACGGTGTGGTGGCCTGTAAGTGAAAAAATGAATTGAGATAAGAAAGAACGATTCAGCAGCCGTGTGGAGAAAGATGGCCGGAGTTGTGTTAATCGCAAAAAAAAAAAAAAAAAAATCCGACCCGTCAACAGGTCCGCGTCTTTAACCGAATGAGAATAAGATTTTAATTAAAAAATTCAAAAATACTCAAAAAATTGTGGACTCGCGACGTTAGCTTTTCAACTTATTCTTTAATTTATTGTAGAATATCTTAAAACTTAAAAAAATATCTTATATAAGAGATATTAATATATTTTTTAAAGTTTTAAGATTAAGATATTTTTAATTAAATAAAAATAGAAATATTATGTTCCTGACGTAAGATATTTTGATAATATATTACCAATTATCATTGCTCTACGGGCATAAGAAACACAATAATCTTGCTGTAAGACTCTAAAAGACTCGTAACATCATATTAACTCAAATGACCAACACTCCGCATAAAAAAAACTCAAATGACCAACGAGTTAACATGTTCATATTCAGTAAAAAGGAAAATTCATATGTAACAATGTTAAAACACTAATTATGGACTAGTATATCACAATCAATGAACTAAGTGGATAAGATTTACCAAAAAATATGAACACGGAATGGATAAATTCGAATGGAAGAACATAAAAGAAAGAGAATGGAGAGAGGAAGTGTGCATGTGGGATGTTGGGGAGGAATAGGGCCCATTTCCCATTCTTTTTCTTTTTGAGTCTCTCTCCCTACCAATCATTATAAACTTTCCCAAACTTACAAATTGTAATTTAAAAACTTTTTTCGTTCGGTTTGTTCAAACTTCGAATTAATGGTCACGCTTAAAAAATATGTATATAGGTAGTGATATACCTATACAATGTATACATACATATATGTTTGTAGTAGAGTAGCTGGCTAGGTCATAGGCTCGAAATGTTTTTATTTATATGAACGAAGGAAGATTCTCATTGATCATTCCACTTATTTGACACTTTTTATCATGTCAATGTCTAGTAGATAACCATGTGACTACTAGTGGATGACCACCTTTGGATGTAAATTTTTTTCAATAATATACCATTTATAGTTTATGTTTTTATTGATTTCTTTATATGTATATATCTGTGTTCAAAATTGACCGAAAAATCGCTAATAAATCGAAGATTAATCGAAGTATAATTTTTGCTATATTTTTATATGTTTTAAATATTTTATATATAAGATGATATATTAGTATGAAAATAATATATTTTCAACCTAAATTAAATATTTTTTTAAATTCACATCTAGTACAAAAGACAAAAAATAGTCAAAGTTTATGTTTAAAAGATATATGTCCAAATTAATTTGTTGAAAACGATTAATCACATGTTTTTGGATTAAAATAACTCTAAACAGAATGAGCTTTCATTTTTGGATCGGATTTTACAAATAATTATCAACTTAGCCAATCAGATTTCAGAAAAATATAGATTTGATATACCGATTTACAGAATTAATCGGCCATTATTGCAATTAATCGGGTAAAATCAGTCAAATGTTAGTATCAACGATTAGCAAAAATCGTCACGGTCCCCTTTTTTGAAGTGATTAATCGTGTGATTAATCGGAGAAATCGGCGATTTTTAGAACATGTACAGATCTACTTATTTAGTGTTTACAAGTTGCGAGACTTACATTTTACATAGTTCAAATATATTGAACTCTCCATCGCTCGCGGAGGTGTGGATAAGAGAAGCCTCATTTAGTTGACTTGTTGATTGACTGTACTGGATATATAAGTTTGTATGAATAATTATAAAGCATCGTCGTTAGTTACGTATGCAGCAGTGGCATAATAAAATACTAACTTCCTGTTAATAAAAGCTAATCCAGATCATTGTAAAAGGCAAATCTTTAAAGTAATTGTCAAAGTCAAGGTAAAAGAGTAGTAGTAGATATTTATACAGGAGTTAGTAGGGTAAAGGAAAATCCTCCTGTTTTAGCTGTCACATGTTTCATTGCTACGGCTGCTATATTTGTCATGCTGATTACAAGACTAGAGAGTAGACTCTAGAGACGACAAATATGTACACCTCCAAAAGTAATCGATTCACCAAAGACCAAACCACTAATTTCCTTTGTCATAAAAGTATAAAACTAGACTAACCAAAATGTATGATTGCTAACCCTTAATTTTTTCCTAACATCTATAATTTCTATTGTTACTACTTATTATAGTGCGGAAACACTCAAAGTGAATTATCTTCCTTTTCAAGAGAAAAATAAATGTGAAAGGGGTCGCATTCGTACGCACGCACGAGGGATACACGTAAAAGTCATTACGCAACTCAACAAAAGAAAAAGAGGAAGGAAATGCATTGCACACGTGCACTCTCTTCTCTTCCTTTTTGCTTAGGTAAGAAAGTTAAATTGACTAAACTAATCCTCTCAAATCTTTTATCGATTTGGTTTAATTTAATACTCCAATTAACAAACCATGCAAAATCATAATTCATTCATACATCTTCGAAGATCTGCCATTACCAACCATTATCAAAAGTATGGCGGCTAAGACCAGTAACATCTCCTCGTGATTAGTTTCAACTTTTAAGTAATAAAAAATTAGAGTGGCTAATAATGAAACAAAGTCAACTATAAGTTAATTATTTGTTACCCATTACATGGCCGTTTGGAACCGTCTAATTGATTGATAGATAATTTGAAGAGTGTTTTTAATTATACATGTTCATTTCAGTATTTACCATTCGAAGACTCAAAAGTCTTCAAAGAAAATATGTATAGAGTCTAATAAGACTAGGTGAAATGTCTCTCTTGTGATGGATGAAGAGTCATCTAATTAATAAAGCCTTTATGTTTTTCTATACAAATGGTCAAATGCACAATTGATAGTGACAAAAATCATAAGATAACAGCACATAGCTACCAAACACACCGACTTACATGCAGTATCCGATCCGAAGACCAACTGAGTTTAGATATTCGCATAAAAACCTCAAATATATAACATTGAAGGGATCCAAATTTGTCATTTTTTAATCTTGAAAGCATATCTTTTTTCTTTTCTTTTGAAGGCCGTCAAAAAAAGATAGAGGTCCAATATTAACAGAACAACTACGTCTACGTACCTAGCTATAGTTCTATTTCAAATTCACAAAAAAAAATTATGAAGTGCGAAAGCAACTCGAAGTTGACCACACTACAATCCAAATTCACTGAAGAGCTGACGAGTCTATGAGAGTCGTTATTTATTTATTTTTTTTTTTATTTTTTTGACGTCAAGTGAGTCGTCACTCAACAATCAAAATTTCTATGTATAATTGTTATCGTATTAATATAGTTGTAAATTTAGAAGAGCGCAATCATAGCTTCAAAATATCGCAATCCTGAGACTAGTGGAAGTATTTGCGTACAATTGAAATTATAGACGTTGTTTTACTGAAAAAAAAAATAACTACTCTTATCATACATTTGTCAAGAGATCAACTAATTCAGATACTGTTTATCAAGTATCAACTACAGTTGAAACGATCAAATACTATAAAAGCTGTTATTATATCCTTAATCAATGATTATAAAGTAAACTGTTAAAACAACCGGTCCGACCGGATTTCAAAACGTTGGTTATATCCTTAATCCAAAGATAATGAAAGTGGTAGCACAAAGCAAACTTTTAAAAAGGTGACATTTTATAGCAAAAGAAACCATTTAATATATTCATTCCATAGCAATGACTATGATCTACAGAATGAAATAGTAATAAATAGTTTGGAGAGAAGTAAGTCACGAGAATCTTGCTAACCAACGGAAGACACAGAGCGGCGCATTTATCTTTTAGAACGAATCACGAGACTCGCGACGCCCAGCCATAACTGAGTGGCATTCCCTGTAATTATGACATACATGACGAGGGTAATTTGGTATCAGAATCTTTCCCTTTCTTCAATTTTTTGTTGCTGTTGTTGTTGTTGGTAGTCAGTCACTCAATTGCCTTTTAAGACTTCGAATGGTAACAGCGGATCTAGCGGTACGAAATAAAAAAATAAGATAGAACGGAACAGTTTAGTACGAGTAACGCAATATGCGGAATAAGTGCGGTTTATAAAAAATAAGCGGTACAAAACATTACTTGAATGGTAAAAATAATAAACATACGGTACGGAACAATGTTTGAATCGTAAAAAATCTATTGTTGGGAGAAATACATATTTTATATGAATATTTATAAAATTTAATTTAAATTTTTTAGGTTGTGCTTTATATATTTATTACTATCTTCCAAATAAATATATTAAAAATAAATTGTGCGGTTTAACTAATATAAATTTAAATTTACTGTTTAATTAAAAATTCAACACTAAATTAAAAAAACGATACACTAAATCACAAAAGCATTAGTTTTTATTCATCTATAACATATTTGCAATATGATATCTTATTTGTGTCATATGATCTCCTGGTACAACTTCTTCTTCTATGTCTTCTTCTTCTTATTTTAAATACACAAAATATTAAACTAATTACAGTTTATATAGAAATATATGCATATTTACATAATTATTCTAACTAAATGGTAAATAAAAATATATACTTCTTTGGTTTCACTAAAACTCTTGAACGAAAATGAAAGTAAGGAAATGTGCTTGTCAAAATTTTAAAGAAATGAAAGTGAGGTAGTGTTGCATTGTAACTTCCCTCTAGTTAGAGTGTTTATAAAGAAAAAATCTGCTCAATTTTTTGCATATTATTGGACTAAAAAAATATATTATTTAATTGATATGTATTTAGAAGAAACGTAACATGTATTGGACCACTCTATTTGGCATGTAAGTGTGTTTCACTGCGGTAATGCACCGCTTCTGACTTTTGTTTAATTTTTTTTTTTTTTTCTAATTAAAATTTAAGAGCTCTGTTTTGTGGGTGAATGGTAACTTTTTTTCTTCCCACACATAAATTTACGTGAAACGCCCTATACATTCACAGCCTAAAAATCGAAGAAAGCCAGTCTGCATTGGGGGACTCGCACTATTATGCGTTACTCTTCCTTTTTAGTCTATTTGTTTGGTTTTCTTTCCCAATTATTTTTAGCATGATTTAATATTAACATTACAATAATTGCGAACAATGTTTTAAAAAGGAAACTAAAAAAAAATGGAAGCGCGTGGGTCCGAACCGTCTATTCTGCTGACGTGGCAACATCTTGTGGGAAATTGAATGAAAACTGTAAAAGACAACGACCGGTGAGAGAATGAGAGAGAGAGAGTCTCATCCATCTTCATAATAATAATAAATAGCCTTTTGCTTATTTATTCTCTTCTTTGATAGTATCACATTTTTCATTTTGATTGTTTATCCCCGGATTTTGTTCGTTTTGATTTTACCGGGAAAAATTCTCTCTACCTCGTTATTGCTGAGATCTCAGTGGTGTAGAGTTTGCAAAATCTGGATGTTATTGTTTTGTTGAATCATCCAAGTCTGAGATATGAGAAACGTCAACAATAGCGTCGATACGGTGAACGCCGCCGCTTCCGCCATCGTCTCCGCCGAGTCTCGTGTACAACCGTCGTCGTCTGTGCAGGTAACTGTGAGCTCTTTTTTTATCAATTCTTGAGTGTATATGTTGTTTTTTAAAAAAATATATAAATTTTTCTTGTGGTCATCATAGATTGTTGCTTGCTTTTTACCGCGCGCCGTTTCTGACGGTGGATCGTAATTACAGTTTTATGTTTGATTGATTGCTGAGAGATAATGGTTTATGTGAATGTAAGAATTTCGGTTGTGCAAGTGTTACGTGACTGAATTAATTAATTTTTAAAGAGATAAAGCTATATAGCCTTTGATTCTGCATGTAGCAATCTTGTTTTTTTTTTTTTTTTTTTTTTTTAAAAAAAAAAANTGGGGAAGCTGTTGGAGCTTGTACATGTGTTTCGGATCCCAAAGGAACAGCAAGCGGATTGGTCACGCGGTGCTTGTACCCGAACCGGTTACATCCGGATCAGTACCCGTGGCTCCGGTCCAAAACTCTTCTACCAATCCAACTTCAATATTCCTTCCTTTCATAGCTCCTCCTTCGTCTCCAGCATCATTTCTCCAATCAGGTCCTCCATCGGTCTCCCACACTCCTCCCGGTCTACTCTCCTTAACCGTCAACACATATTCAAGGAACGAACCGCCTTCTGCTTTCGCTATCGGACCTTACGCTCACGAAACTCGACTCGTGACTCCTCCGATAGACTCTGCTTTCACAACCGAACCATCCACCGCGCCGTTCACGCCGCCTCCAGAGTCCACAACACCTTCTTCCCCTGAAGTGCCGTTTGCTCAGTTACTTACATCTTCGCTTGAACGAGCTCGGAGGAACAGTAGTGGGGGAATGAATCACAAGTTTTCAGCGGCGCACTACGAGTTTCAGTCTCATCAAGTGTATCCAGCAAGTCCTGGTGGTGGTAATCTAATCTCTCCTGGCTCTGTGATCTCAAACTCGGGCACATCTTCTCCTTACCCAGGGAAATGCTCCATCATCGAGTTTCGTATCGGGGAGCCCCCGAAGTTTCTTGGTTTCGAGCACTTCACAGCGCGTAAATGGGGTTCGAGGTTCGGTTCTGGTTCCATCACACCAGCTGGTCAAGGTTCGAGGATGGGTTCTGGTTCCATCACACCTGATGGTGGTGGAGGGCTCGGGTCGAAGCTTGCTTCTGGAGCTGTCACACCAAACGGTGCAGAGATGGTTTCAAGAATGGGCTCTGGGAACCTCACACCGATTGAAGACAGTCTTTTTGATATTCAGATCTCTGAGGTTGCGTCTTTAGCCAATTCGGATGATCACGGGTCGTCGAGGCATGACGATGGTTTGGCTGTTGGTCACAGAGTTTCTTTCGAGTTGACCGGTGAAGACGTTGCGCGTTGTCTTGCAAGCAAGCTAAACAGAGCCGGTTTAGATGAGAGATCGAACAGCGATCAAACCGAGACGCCGACAAATAGACGGAACGGGGAGGTGTTATCTACTTGTAAGACGTTTGGAGAAACAGAGAGCGAACAGAGTCAGAAGCTAAGATCGTTTTCGCTAGGGTCGAGTAAAGAGTTCAAGTTTGATCACACTAAAGAAGAGATGGTAGAGAAAACACCGGTTAGATCGGAGTGGTGGGCGAATGAGAAGGTCGCCGGAAAAGGTGATAACAGTCCAGGACACGGTTGGAGTTTCTTTCCGGTGTTACGGTCTGGATTCAGTTGATAAAACTGTGTGAAAACAAAAGCCTTTCGTGAAAACCCTCTTTAACATTGGAAGCAATTCAGTGATACGGTAAGGGACTGGGGTCTAACAACTATACCTTATATATACGTACGTATAGTAGTAGCTCTGCATTGTAGGAATCTATTTGAACTGATATGATATATAATAATATTCTTTGTTTCGTCGTAACAACTAACAAGCTTAATTGGTGTAAAATACAGTCTTGACTCTTGACTGTTAATGGTAGGCTTCACATCTGGCGGAATTGAAATTTCTTTTTATTCTATCACAGAAAAAAAAAAAAAAAAAAATCAATAGCCTAAACTGATGTTTTTTCCAAGCTCCCTCCATGGATAGTGACTTTCCAGTGTCCACAAACGATATAAATATATATACATAAAATATAAAAACGGTAGAAATATATACATAATTATAAAAAAAACGCTGATTAATTTCATGTTAACGGATGGAGTTCCAGGGCGGCCCGAATGTGTTCCGCTTCTTCCCTTCATAAAGAACGGTTGTGGAACTCGCGCTCGGGGTGGTAGTTAGTACTCGATCGTGGGCCTAAATAAGATGAAACCCATCAAAGTCCCGATAGAGTGATGAAGCAAGGAAAGGAAGCAAACGTGTCGAAAGAGTCATGTCAAGACATCAAGTGTAAGAAAGAGGAAGAAAGAAGAGAGGAGAGCGTTGTCATATACAAGGAAAGAGATGTCAATCGGTGTATTCGTTGGCGCGTGCATGTCCGCCACGCACATCAGTCATCATCATTCTTATTAGCTCATTCCTATTTTTCTCTAAACAACACTCCCATACATTCCATTCACTCGTTTGATTGAGAGAAAGAGAAAGATGGGTACAGCGACGGAGATTATGGAGAGAGACGCAATGGCTACGGTGGCTCCCTACACTCCGGTCACTTATCATCGCCGCGCTCGTGTTGATTTGATGATAGACTTCCTAAACCCTGTAACGCCTTTCTTCATCATAATTCTTGGCAAAATATACATATGCATATATATCTTATAGGCTGACATTTGATATATAACTTATAGTTGGATTAGAGAAACCCGTATGGACTGGATATAATAAGGAAATATCATCCCTCGAACTTTGAAAAGAGACGATTATTTCACATTGAATGCATACTAGACATTCATACTATCTACATGCAACTATGCATGTGGGGATATTTTGATGTTCATGATCCTATAGATGGTAACAAGATAAAATAATACAGAAAGCTGTAAGTTGTTAAATGATCCATATGTATTTATGCACGTTTATGAATTATGATGGTAATGTGTTTACCCATCACCCATGCACGTGCATGTATAGCTCTAGCTAGACACATAAGTACATAACACGCACCCGTGGAAATTTATACTCCATATGATTTGATTTTTATAGATATAACACAAAAAGTACATGGCCCAGATATTATATGTGAATATTG
>OVBJ01001825.1:0-23525 GCA_900406535.1 Noccaea bulbosa
GCACATATTTCAGGTGACATTGTTCCTTATTTTAATCATGGTGTTGTTTTAAGTGAAGTGATGAACTTTTGGATAGTGGAAAGAAGAGTATATGGCAAGCTTTATGGCTAAATCTGTGTTCTAACTTCTAATAGCTGTAAATTTTGTTCTTAGTGATACATTTAATATTCAAAAAAAAAATTATTTAATAAAAAGAGGCTCATATTTTGTATTTTGCCTAAGGCTGTTAAATTAATAGAGCCGGGGCTGTATACAACTACCATGGAAAAACAAAAAAGTAACCGAAACATGACCATCTAATATGTATGAGTCATCTTATTACCCTGATTCTAGAAATGTTTACGCTCCTGAGTTTATATCAATAACTTACCCTAATTACAGGGGGAAAAAACAAACTTTAGTTCAAATGCAATCGATGGTTTGCATATCACATCAAGCACCCAAATAAATAAGCTATACTATATATTCTTTTGAGTACATTTATATGTAAAGACTATACGGTTTATCATGTAACTATCAAGCACAAATAACTATCAAACTATAGGAAGAGAGCTAACCGTCACAAAGATAAACTAAGGTTTATAATTTTGATTCATTAGAGTTTATCTTTTTATGGATTTTGATTTGTGGGTTTCTGGTTTTACTTACAAGCACATTCTTTTTCTGTAAATCAGTGAAAGCGTTCCCTAAAGAAGACCAGTCTAAGCCTTGCAAGTTCACAGCTTTAATGGGTTACAAAGCTGGTATGACTCACATTGTTCGTGAAGTGAAGTCGAGAAACCTGGATCCAGAAAGTTAATTTTGTAACTCTTAATTCAGTTTTTTTCATAGTGACTCTCCCTCAGGATATACTTGACAGAACTTCAGGTAAATCCTGTCTGTTTAATCTGCAAATATTTGTTATATGTGATACTGTTAGCATATCAGAGAAAGATGAATCTTTTCTTGGACTTAAAAAACAGGAAAGACACGAGAGGTTGTTTCACAAGTTGTTGATAGATCATGTGGAGGAGCTTCTTCCTATTGTACTCCCAACTGTTGGTGAAGCTTGCCAGAAATATGTAAGTATTTTCAGGAGACCTCAAGGTTTATTCATCAGTTTAAAAGAGCAGTATGGATTATAACTTTATCATATCATTTGCTTCTTTTCTCTAACTTTAACTTCTACTCATAGCCTTTATGTTCATACAGTGTCAAGATTCTATATATTTTAAAGATTTGCCTTGAAAGGAACATAAAAGTTACTGTTGTTACAGACAGCGAAAGGATTCTAGGATTAGGGGATCTTGGATGTCAGGTAATTTTGTTCCTCGGTTATAGCTTCGTTTCGGTTTTTGATCTGGTTTGAGTAAGTGTCTGAACAAAGTTGTTTTGACCTTTAGGGAATGGGTATACCGGTTGGTAAATTGGCTTTGTATTCAGCACTTGGAGGTGTTCGTCCTTCAGGGGTAATGGTTTAAGTTTACTAAAGGTTTTTGGCAGTATTTTATAAGTCAAGAATTTGAGACTAAGTTTCTTTTTTCTTGCAGTGTTTACCTGTCACCATTGATGTGGACACAAACAATGAGAAAATGTTGAATAATCCAGTCTCAACTTGAGAAGATGAAGAAATATGTATTGAAGAGCTAGATGTTTAGCTCGCATAACCAATTTGTAAAATTTTCATATTCAAAAAGTAAAGTAAAAAGCATCGCAGTTATAATTATGTATTGTTTGACTCTCAATATTTTGATAACAATCAGAAGTAGATAACTAAAAAATAGTCTTTAAACAAACATGGGTTTGGTGGTGGGAGCTGGTTTAAAGGTTCAGCTTTAATACTTTTATGTTTATAGGCTTTTCTCCTTCATTTAAACTTTGAGAGTATATCTCGAAGAGAGAATAATGTATGTTTAATCCTATTAATAGATGCCAAATCTTTAAAAAGGAGATCTAACTACAAAAATGGAGGGTTACAAGAGAATGGAGAAAAAGAATAATAAGAATATTTGATATAGGCAGTTCATCATTGTTTTGGTTTTCATTTTTAAGTTCTGCTTATGTTCAGTTCATTTTTAAGAATAAATCTTATTTAAGCCTTCTAATACACAGTCCTTACCAAATTCTAAAGGCACTTAACAAAAATTTGTAATAGTCACGATTCGCGCATCGCGCGCGGGGATCGCCCTAGTAATAATAATAAATAAATAAAGTCTAAGTAACGAGAATTTGTGTCTGTCTGTCTCTTCTCTCTTGTCTTCGTGTTTCCAAATGTTTCTACAGCACAGTGACCTGTGGGGTTTTCCCCATGGAGCTTCCTCTCTCTCTCTCTCTGTCTCTCCTCCTCCTAGGTTTTTGGGTAAAACCACAAATCACGAGGAACGATCATTTTCCCCACTTGCAACAATTTCTGGAATTTTCAGACGAAGATCCCCAAAATTTTGGGAATTTAACCGAACGAATTTCAGTCTCGGAAACATTTTCATTTGAGTCCATAGGAAAAATCCAACACTATTTGGTAGAGGACGAGAAAATCGGATGCTGAAACAATGAGATCGGAGAATAAAGACGCCGGAGAATATGAGCTCCGACGTAACCCGTATGAAGTCCTCGGCATCTCCACCAATTCGACGGATCAAGAGATCAAAAGTGCTTATCGAAGAATGGCTCTCAGGTCATTTCTTGTCGAATTCTTGATTTCTTGCAAACAACCTCTGTATAAAGTTTAGTTTTTTTTTTTTTTTTTTTTTTCCTTTTGAGTAGCANTACTGAGATGATTAGTTAATTCAGGTACCATCCTGATAAGAATCCAAATGATCCAGTTGCAGCGGATATGTTTAAGGAAGTTACATTTGCGTATGATGTCTTGTCTGATCCAGAGAATCGTCGTCAGTATGACACAACTGGCTCTGAGGTAAGAGATGATTCATACATGTCCTGAGTTATAACATCGTTGAATCTTTACCAAATTCTGGCATTGTTTGCAAGTTTCTTGAAGCATTTAGTCAGAAAGTTTGGGACTTTATAGGTTAACATTTTAAGAGAAAGCAATATAGTCAGAAAGTTTGGGACTTTATAGGTTAACATTTGAAGAGAATGAAATATAGTCAAAAAGTTTGGGACTTTATAGGTTAACATTTGAAGAGAATGCAATATAGTCAGAAAGTTTGGGACTTTATAGGTTAAACACTGTAGATTAGCTCTGTTTTGCTACTTGCTTCATCAGAGTTGAAACAAGCATTTCACCACCTGTGATGTTTATGTAGACTGTTGGTCCGGAAAATGAAGATCTCGAGCTCGATCTTTCGAGCTTAGGAGCTGTTAACACTATAGTCGCCGCGCTGTTCAAGTGAGTTCCTTCCTAAGAACAGACTTGCACACCTCTCTGTTTCTTTCATTTCAGTCGCAAAATTCTTTACTTTGCATTTCAATCTGTCAAATACAGTAAGCTTGGTGTGCAAATCAAGACAACTGTCTCTGCAAATTTATTAGACGAGGCATTGAATGGTACGGTTACTACATTGCCTATTACGGTTGGGAAGGTTGTGTCTAGGAAGGTATGATTATTGATAGCTTTTGCTTTTCTTTGAATCAAAATGTTGAATTTTTTTTTTGGTCAAATTTGATATGTTTTGCTTCTCTTTAACAGGTTGAAAAACAATCGGCTCATTTTTATTCTGTTACGTTAACAGAGGAAGAAGCTCAGGCTGGATTGATATGTAAAGTGCACTCATCTGCTAAAAACAAATTCAAGGTTTTTCGTTTGTGCTCAAGAATCTTCATAGTTGTTCTTAAATACTCTGTTTCTTACCTTCTTCTGATTCCTTTTGCTTTCTAGTTGCTTTACTTTGATCAAGAAGACAATGGAGGATTGAGCTTGGCACTACAGGTACAAAGTTTTGTATTATTATCTAAATTGTGGTATGGTTCTTGATTTTCTTTTTTTTTGTTAAAATGGTTCTTGATTTTCTTCCAGTATCTGAATTGTGTGTTTTTTTTTTTTTTTTTCTTGTTCTGCAAAAGGAAGACAGCAAGAAAACAGGAAAGCTATCGACCGCAGGGTTATATTTTTTCGGATTCCCTGTTTATCGTTTCGATCATCGAGTTAATTCAGTTAACTATCTTCTCTACGCTCCTTTAATATTCTTCTTTTCGATCACCATGTACTCAGTTTCTGCTCTTCTGCTCACAGAGGGCTCTTTCAAGGGATCCAGAGACCGGATTTTTCAAAAGGCTCGATGCATTCCAACCGTTTGAGATCACTGAACTGAAACCTGGATCTCATGTCTTTGCTGTTTACGGTAAATGTTTGTTTCATTCACCGTTCACTAGCTCACTAGAAGTAGAGTAACCTCACTTGGTGTCATATGACTTACTACTATAGGTGACAATTTTTTCAAAAGTGTGAGCTACACTCTAGAAATATTCTCATCTGCTCCGTTTGCTAACGAGAAAGAGAATCTCCGGTCCACTGAAGCTCAGATAGTCTCGAAACGAAGCGAGCTGTTGAAGTTTGAATCTGAATATCACGAGGTCTTTGCGCAGTTCACAGAGATGGCTAGTAAATGCGCGGGGGAGGTACAAGAGGTGAGAGAGATAGCTTACATACTATATCACCCTTTTTCTCATATTTTCTTGATTGCTTATGAAACAAGTAACTGAGATTTGCTGTGTTTGCAGATTGATGAGCTTTTAAAGAGGAGGAACGAGATATGTGCGGCGTACACGACTTTCCCGCCAACGAAGCAAGGTTCAAGCAAGAACAGGAGCTGGAGCAAAGGCAAGAGCAAGAAGAAGAGCAGTCTTTTAATGGAACCTAGAGAAGAAGGAGATGGAGAAGTCACAGTCAGGGAAGAAGATGTAGTGAAGAAGAAGAAATGGTACAATATTCAGCTGAGGCAAGACAAGAAAAAAACCTGAAGAAACTACTGGAAACTTGAGTTTTTTTTTTTTCAGGCACATAGATACATTTTAAACAAAATGTTATACATGTTGTTACCGAGCATGGCTTTTACATAATCTTCGTCTTTGTAGTTGAAGAAGATTGCAATTTAAAGAAACAGAGCTTGATCTTTATCATAAAAACTCTATATCCGACTCTCAATACTCTCTCGAGATCTCCATCAACAACCATTATACTTGAGATGGAGAGAGCATGCAATGGAGAAACCATGGACACAACCAAAAACTTGGGATTGCAAGCTCACAAAACTTAAATCATACTCTGTTTGTTTCAATACGTAAGCGGTTTTAGGTTTTATAATTGTTCACAAATGGTTATCGACTATTCTTCCAATCATTTCATCTTTGTTATCGTTCAGACTTTATTGTCGTTGTTCTATGAAATTTTTGTTTGTGATTCCAAATACCTTTGTTGGCGAACCTTTTCACATTTTTTTTCCTTTATTCATTTTATAAATATTGTTCTATCAAAATCTTCCTTAGATATAACTTGTCTCAGATCATCTTTATATTTATATATTATGTCGACTGCTTCATAAATTAAAATTAGGCATAAGAATGGATCCTAGACTTTGTCTTTCAATTGGTCAACATGATCCACATGAGCCAATGTTGTTTGTTAGGTGAGAATTGATCGTATAAATGACCTTATTGTTAATAATGACCAAGAAATTGAGAGAACAATGTTAAATTCAATGTTATGCATAACAATAGATTATATTTTTTACTCTTTGAGAAAAGTGGGAAGTCATAAGAAACTGAGAGAAACGTGGAAAACCTGAACGGGTCCTAGAGAAACCGGAAACCAAATAGATATCGTTTATTTATATTTAAATTTAAAATAACTAAAATATGTAAAAATACAATTATAAATCTAATGCTCCATCCATTTCATATTAAATATCATTTTAGAGTTTAATTTTTTTTTCATTATAAATGTTGTTTTATATTTTTAATGCAAAATTTTAATATAATTTTCAGATTTATCTCTATTCTCTCAATTCAGTAATTAATAAAATCAAATAGAGAAATTTTAAGAAATACATCTTTTAGGGTATAAATTTTCAAAAATACATCTTTACTGTAGTAATTTTCAAAACTACACTTTTTAATTTTAATATATAAGTTTGGATTAACTAATTCTTAATTAGAGTTTAAATTTTGGAGTTTATGGTTTAGATTTAAGAGTACAATATTAGATTTTATGTTTTATATTCTTTGACTCCATAAAAAGGTATATTTTTGAATTTTTGAAAATAGTTACTGTAAAAGTGTAGTTTTGAAAATTGATATCTCAAAATGTGTATTTTTTAAATTTACCCAGTTAAATAATGTTATGTATTAATTAGATGTAAAATAATTTTTTTTTAATGTATTCATGTGAAAAAACTTTAAACAATATTTAATATGAAACGGACGACCCGAACCCGACTTTGAAAACCGAATGCCAAGACCTAATTTTTCTCTCTATAAATAAAAAGGGCAAACCTAAGTCTGAGCTAGAGAAAATCTTCCGCCGATTTTCTTTTTTTTTATCCCCTGCCTCTCTCGCCTGAAGCTACTCTCAGGTAAGCTTTGATTTGCAGTGTTCTATTTGGAATTTTCTGTTTTCTGTTCTTGTGATCTCCTCTTTCGCATCCCTCTGAAATTTTACATCGAACTATCTCGAATTTCAGCCTTCTCGTGTTTTGTTTTGTTTGGTTTTATTTCAGTTTTGGGATTTTGCCGATGAGACAAGACTCTTTGAGATTTTGATTGAAATGATCTAAAGAAACAAAGATGCAGGAGACAAAGGATCCTCTTTTGGTTGTTCTAGGAACACCGATTAAGCTTTCCAACACCGATCCAGAATTGGTGAATTCAGCTTTAGATTCTAACATAAAGGACATCAGCAATAAAGAGCTTGAAGAAAAGTTGTTTTCCCATGGAGATTATTATCGTTTCATGAGTGAAGAATCAGAAATTCCTAAAGGTAATAAGTCAGTTGAAATCATTTGTGTTATGGTCAAGTTTCAACATATCTATGGCGTAAGCAATTATTAACTTATTCAACGTTTACATTATGTGGCTATAGGTGTTCTTCATCCGGAAGAGGATAACAAGAATCCAAAAGAAGAATTTGGAAATAAATGTGACAAGTCGCAAATTCCTCAAGGTAATTTGCCAATGATCTGTATGCCTAGTTTCAATTTCTTGTAGATATTTGATTGTGTTTATGACATAGTCATCCAATTGTTACTTAATCTTGCGTGTTTGTTTTATATGATGGTGAAAAGATGATTTTCAATACTTGAAAGGAAAAGTTAAGAGGAATAACTCCAAAGAGATACCAAAAAAGCAAAGATTACATAGACCAAGGATCATGGAAGAAAAACCGAGTCCAATGATAACATTTGGAAAGGTATACACAACAACAAAGCTTTTATTTGATGTTGCTTGTCATTTAACCTATTACTCATTTGGACCAAATCTTGTTAAGCTCAGGTTTTTTGCACCAAAACTGTAATGCATGTCCCATGAAATCAGAATGCAAAAATTTTGCAAGTGCATATGTCAGGTACGTTCTTTTTCTTATTTTTATAACTTTGACTTGCATACATTAGATATTAAACCGGTGCTCAAGTTACATAGTTACATGAAACATAGGATTTGCGTAGTATAGTTACACAAAACGTATAGAAATGTATGCAAAACACATACGTATCACTACAAAGATTTAACGTCTCTTTTGATTAACATGAACATTGCTTTATTTCAGTTCCAACCTTCTTCTTGAAGGTCCAAAAGAAAAGACACATGAGTCAGATACTATGCAAACATGACATCAAAGATAATAATCAAATTATTTTTAAAGGTAAATTGAATTTAAGATTTTAACATTCTAAAAATATTGTTGACTTGAACTTACAAAGATGAGTGCAGTTGAACAGATCCCTTGGAGAACAGCAACACGAGCAGGCTTCCTCTCAATGGAACATACTTCCAAACCAATGAGGCGAGTGTTGTTTTTCTCCTTATAATTCATTGACAGTAAATTGTATGGATTTTCATTTGAGCAGCAGTAATGAAATGTAAGGTTCTTTTTTCTCCAGGTCTATGCAGATCATGAGACGAGTTTGAGACCTCTTGTCTTCTCCAGAGAATTGTGTGATGGGCTAGAAAAAGCTTGCACTATATTGTTCATCGTTGTCGTCCATCTTTCATTTATTAGACGGTGGATGATAGTAAATTCGAAGAAGCCATTAAGCCAATATGGTTTGATTTCATATTGTAAGGTTCTGATTGGATGACAGAGTTTCCTTGCTGTTTTATAAAAACAACCTTCACCGACTTGCGCTTTCCTTTTTCTCTCGCTCCAAAAAAGAAAGAAAGGAAAAAATTGAATGGCTTTCACACTACAAAAAAAAATAACAGATCGATTTAGGTTTCTTCAATTTTGTTTAAACAAGATGGATGAATTCAAATTTTTTAAGTGCTGTTAGAACAACATATTGAGTTTGTTATAGTTAAAGATCCGAAACAAAAACAGTGAAAGTGAAAATAATTGATTTACTCCGATATGTTTTGGCTGTCTAACTATATATCTTCCCAATTTGGTTTCTTTTTCTTGGTTTACATGTCGTTTGCGTTGAGTATTGGAATGTTTTGGAGATATGATATTATTTCCTCTCATCTATAATAAGAGATAAAGTTCTCAACTGATGACACGTCAGCATTTTCGGTTGCTGTAAGTGACACGTGTCATTTAGAGGAAAAAAAAAACTTAAATTGTTTTATGACTTTTCAGTTTCTCCATTCATGTTAGTTTTTCATATTCTCATGTTTAAATAACAATTTCTAAAAAAAAATGAAAATTAATTAGTGTTGAAGATCAAAAGAAAAATCATAATAACTAAATATTCATGAAATTTATTTACAAATTTGTATATTAAACTTTGTTCATTTGCTTATATATAAATAATAGAATTATAGCGAGTAAGGATCAAGTAAAAATAGTTCATAATTAAAATAATTGTAGATCATTAATATAATAATATGATTTTTAAAATTAAATAGAAATACTTACACTTAGATTAACTCAATCAACACTAATAAAATAGGCTATTTGGGGCTTCCCGAAGCGAGCCCACACGCGAAACAGCATAAAATTGAGCCCCTAAAATCTAACAACTATTACTAAACCCAACAGGCTCATATCCAATATTCATCCACCCTACTATGGCCCCTTTCTCCATCGTTCTCAACCTTCACGCCGGAAACTGAAAGTCCCCATCTTCGACAGTTACAAACGCTCCCTCACCATTCAATTGCAGAGCTTCTCGCATCCCTATCAGCTATTTTAGAGCTAATTTCCATTTGCCTCTGGCTTTTCGTCTTTGTCTTCGTAGGTTATCAATTCTTTTTCTCTTCACCTTCCCTTCTATATATAATAGCACTATTATGATCAATCTCTCAAGCTACCATGTCTTCCCGTTTCCCCGTTTCATCCTCTACCTACAGCCTCTTCTCCATTTCGCTATGAAACCCTCTCAAATTCCTCCTCAATCCACGTTTACTTCATCTACCGAATCGCCTATATCTTCTCCAACTCCGATCTGAGTCACTTCTTGGTTCATGCATGTCGACAATTAACTGCATTAGCAAGGAAATGAGAGGTTTCCAAATTGAATAGCCAAGCTCACTTACTGTCTCCGTGTAACTTGTCACTTAGTGTTTCCGTGTACCTTCTCTCCTTTCATGTGCAGGCAAATCATGTACAGCCAGTAAGCTTCAGTTGCTTAGGTTCCAAACTTAGAAGACAGTTACAGCAGATCATTAGCTAGAAGCAAGGATCATGAGACGGTAGAAAAAGGTCAGAAAATTCTAATAACCATCCTTCCATTTAAAATGTGGTCGCTTAGTCTGTATTACAATACGTCTCATACCGTTTTCTCAATTGAATGTCAGAAAAATAGAAGATGATTATCACATATTTAAGCAATTGCGGAAGAAATGAACTATTAAGCTAGCAGGTTCATGTCAAACAAGTTTTCCATACTTTTTATATGATTCGTAGACTCTTTCAACGAATTAAAACTTACTAATACATAGACAAACATTGGAATAGAGAGCGAGAGATAAGGAGAGGGAGATATATATATCTATACTATTATTTACGAAGTGATTTTATGAAACGGAGCTCTCTCATTCACTCTCAGATTAAAATGACTTAAATATCCTTAATGAAAAAATATATTAAAATTTTAAGATTATTTAATATATATTTTGTTATTATCCACTAATAAAGACTATCACAAAATAGTTTAAAATTTTAAGATTATCACAAAATAGTTTCAACCCTAATTTCCTGCCATATATATATTGTATACTACTTCTGAAAATGTCATTCAATATTTCTCAAAACCTTATTTCTTTTACTATTATGAAAAACTATTAATTTTTCTAGAAATAAGGATCTAAACCTTATTTCTTTCAATATTCCTTCGAAAGAATAATTCATTTTCTTTTGATAAAAGGCTTAACTTATAAAATAATTAGATAAGTATCAATCAAGAAAATAAAAACAAACAATTATCGTTAAAAATAAAAATCTAGAAAGAAAATTAAAAACACGATATATATAGAGAGATTATGCGTTCTTTCGTATCGTCTAATTCAATCACCAACTCAGAGATTAATAATCTTCTTGCTCTTCTGTGGAACGGAGTCAAAAACAAAAAATTAACTCCATCGAGATGGTGTTTGTGGATGAAGTGGTAAGTTTTATTTGTTTAGTTTAATTTAATTTAAATAATTTCTACTCTGATATATGCATGCTACGAGTTCGCCATCCCAAATCAATACTGATTAATGTTTTTGGATTAATAATTATTACTCAGGGTACTAGGATTCATGGAAATTGGTCGAAAAGTATAAGAATGTTTTGGTCGAGGATAAATCAATCATCCTTAGTAATTTCACCTTTGTGGATTACACAAGTGATTACATGACAAATCCACATACTTTCAAGATACATTTTCATAGAAGAACAGTTGTTGTTCCTTGTGAAGATTTTCCAGCCGATATTCCTGAAAAATAAAAAGAGATGACAAACTAAAAGATGACAAACTAAAAAGAGATGTTTTAGTTGGTTCGTAAACATAATCGTTAACTTATTAGTTGCCTTCGTAATAATAATGATGTTTATTTAAATTACTGTGCAGATATTCTTGGACAGGTAGTGTCAATTGGATTCATGGAAGAAATTCAGATTAAAGGGAGAGCTACTTCAAAGATCAATGTCTATCTTCGTGATATAATGTAATTTATGCTTATTGATTTTAATTGTCTTTCATATTTTATCATTTAAATCCTTGGGTTATGTTCTCTAATTACATTTTATTTTTTTAACAAAGTGATACGCGCATAACATGTACCTTGTGGGGAGAATATGCCAATCAATTTTCTGATTATGTTGCTAAAAACGAAGGGAAATATATTATATGTCTTATTCGTTTTGTAAAGATGAAAGAATGGAAAAGTAAGTATTTGTTATTTTAAGATTGCATTTGTCTGTCTTTTGGTTCGTTATTATTTACTCTGTCTTTTTTCATTGTTATAGAAAATATGAATTTGTCAAACTCATTTAATGCTACACGTTTGGTTTACGATCCACGTTCAGCCGAGGTGGATGAGTTTAGGACACTGTATGAACTCTCTATTCATTATTTACTTATATACTATAATAACTGTCTTTTATATCATCGGCATCTCTACATGACTGAGTTTTTCGGCGATAATCAGAGGAAGAAAATTAGCGGAATTCTTTGCTCGAAAGAGGTAATGTGAAGACACTCCTGGATACGAAGGACCACCTCTCTTTAATTGTTTCGAAAGGGTATTTTAGAAAGGGTTTATTAATAAAGATTTATATTATTATTTATGAACTTTAACATTAACAAGGGTAAGAAAACCCTTTCAATGTATTGCTTACAATGTATTATTTAATGCTACACGTTTGGTTTACGATCCACGTTCAGCCGAGGTTTATTAATAGGACGTGATCTAAAAAAAGATTTATTGCTTACAATGTATCTCATAGGTATTGAGATGTGAACTTGTGGATCAAGAAACGTCGAAAGGATTATTCAGACAAATGCCACAAGGCTGATATAAAAGCATATATAGAAAAAAGGATATGATTGTCCAAAAAAAAAAAAATTCAATGCAAGAGACAAGAGACCACCGATAGAGTGCACACGAAGCGGTCCAAGCCGTTGAGGAGAACCTTAATTACATTACAAACACATTGTGTAGTGTAGAGAATAAAAGACAACATTAATTAGTTTTTTCTTATAAAGGGTTTATTTTGTTATAATTTGGCAACTTCATCTTATCCTCTTTATTTTCCCAACTGAAAAAAACATACAAACCGTGTCAAAATCTCTTGACTCGTTAATTGTATAAGGAACACATCGGAGATGAGGTAGATCACTGGATCTCTTTTTTATGTATTCTTGCAAAACATTTAATCATGTCTATATAATTATTTTTCTGAGAGCTATAAATCTTTCTAAATGTTATTTTTGTACAACGGTTCTTTAATTTAATCCTGTCTTTTTTTCAGAGAGTTGAATTCTTCATACATCTTGCAGATAACATCAAAGGGTCTAGATTTCATCGCTGACACATTGAGATATAACAATGATATATGTGGTTTTTAAGGGTTTTTAACCATAGTGCATGGAATTTTTTATAACGTTAGCTATCTCATCAACAGAGAGTGTTGGAATCTTGTAAGCGGTTAATAATTTTATTCTTGTGCCCCCGTGATAACGAGCGGAGCAGGAGGAACTATGGGCTGTAGCGGTGAGCAGTCCCAGTCTTTACCTTCTCTGACCAGTGAGAAATGTTTGGGAACCCATGACTCACCAGAAGCCTCCCTTTGTTTCAGAGACTCTCTCTGTTTCTCCTCCACAAGTCTCTTAGCTCGTCCAGCTTTTTCCCAGTCTTGCTTCAGTATCCCTTCACTTACCTCACTCCACACCAACGCCGACTCGCTCTCCACTACTTCTTCCAGATTCTTGACAATTGGAGGTTTGAGTCCTGTGATATTCTCCTTGGCATCGTAAAGAACCTCCACCTCACCGGTCTTCACATTTTTCGCCATTATTGTTCTGAATCCATTATGGCATGTTAGTGACACATTACATCTTATACAATGTTCTCAAGATCTCTAAGGACTTTATTATTCATGTTTTTACCTGTCCCAATGGCCAAACATGTCGTAGAGCTTATTCCCAGATGAAGATTCAGAAATCTTTCCTTTAACGCATCTACTGTTGTTGCCTTTGAATCTTTCCATGAAGGAATCAGAGATAAAGTGCATTTCCGCTTCGAGATCCGTTTCCGGACACTTTACCTTGGCTTTTCCGACCATGTGAGGTCCCGACACCGGTAACAATCTTACAATTAGTCTCGGTTGCCCCATAATGTAAGTCTCTTTTCGATTTAGAAGCTTCATTACCCTTTTGCCTTTTAACTCCATCTCCACGTAAGCACCTTATTTAATTTATGAGTACACACAAACTTTATATTCGTAGCCCGGCACATAACCAAGAGTAAAGCAGACGCATATTCGAATTGGTTGTGTTCTTCCACGAACTATTCAAAATTTAGACTTGGTTCCGGTTTTGTGATATAGTTTGAATGCAGCAGAGATAATTTTACTGGTTACATCAAAATAGGAAAATAAACATACCACGGAATTTAGGGCTGACATATTGAACCCACGTCACGTCAATATTTTCCTTCGCGTGAGTAGCATGAAGTGCGGACACCGCAGGATGATGCGATACCTGAAAAAAAAAATTCCAATTAAAAATCCTGAAAATTAACGATGTCTCCGTTGCAATAGTTTTTGAGAAAAGCCATCATGAGAATGGTTTTTAATTCCTCTCAAACATCACTAATTTTTGTCTCTTAGACCATGTTTCCATTCATATCATAAGGATTTATAATTTAAATATTTGGGTTTGAATTTATATTAAGGGTATATAGTTTAGTATCTAGGATTTAGGATTTAGTATTTATGATTTAGGGTTTAATATTTAGGATTTATGGTTTAGTTTTGATGGTTTAATTAGGTGATACCTCTAAAAAGCGTTTATAATTTAAATTTTGGGTTTGGGTTTAGAATTTAGGGTTTAAGGTTTAGTGTTGATGGTTTAAAGTTAATTTTATTTTTATAGTATGAATGAAAAAATAGTATGAGATGGAAAAAAAACTAGTGATGGTATGAGAGGAATTAAAAAACAATTTTGATGGTAGATGTGAGAATTATCTTTTTTTAGTTCCATATTTTTTAATGTGAAAATCTTTTTCTTCTAAATAATTGCGAAAATAATACAAAAACCATCAATTGTTTAGCTATTTTTTTTCTTAAAAAAAATCATTTTTATGAGTTTTTTGAAAAACACACGAAAATATCAATTTAATACTCTCACAGTCGATAATTATCATGGTGCTTGTATTTTACAGAATCGATTTAATTAAGGAATCTTAGTAATAACTATACAATTATTGTATTGATAAATTGTTAAACATAAATGTCCAAATGCAAGTATCGTTTTAGTTTTATTTATTTTCATAAGACTGTACTTTTTTTTTTTTGGTAAAAATTATAAGAGTGTACTTGTTCGACGAGGACGTTGATATCTCCGTTGGAGACGTGGTGAGTCTCGCCAAGCACGGGGTTGTACGGAACCTTACCAAAGGCTAATGGACGGAGTTGGGACATGTTCCACGTTACCACCGCTTTGAGCCGTTCGATGGGAATATCGCGGCGGCTGCATTCCCCTAGCAGATCCAGGCCCCCGAAGCTGTAGATCCCCTCGCCGTATGCTTGGAGTGTTGATCTTGGCAGGTTCATCTGAGGTGGCAGCTTTTCGTTCAAAGAAAATAATTAATACTCCTTTTATTATACGCTTTTTACATTTTTTGAAAGAAGAAAAAAAAAAACCCAATTAAATTCTGTAATATGGTAAAAAAATATTACTTTTTTTTGCTTGGTAAAAAAAATATTACACCTGCAAATAGGTGAGATCGGATCCTAGGCGTACGTTCTTGAGAAGGCTGAGGGCACTACGGATGACATCGGAAGCTTTGTATTCGAAATCTTTCTCATCTTCCAAGGATAAAGGTTTGGCCAGCACAGGGTGCCTTCTCGTTTCTTCTTCTTCTGCCTTCACACACGAAATAATAAAAAAAAACCAGTTGTAGTGATATATTTAAACAGATAAAAATTTACCTGTGTGATAGGGAATGATCCACTCACCATTTGGAAGGTCGTTAAAGAGAAAAAAAAAATTCTAAATTTTATTGTTGAGATTTTTTAGCAGTAGCGAAAATGGTAAACAGTCGATCTTCTGCTCCATTTATGTAGAAGCATAGATAGAAATGTGTATTACGAAACAAAACAAAAAAAAAAAAAGATAGAAGGAAATGAGTTGGATGAGCATTAACTATGGAATTATGGATCCATCTTCCGGTGACTTAAATTATCTCATCGTTCGCTTAAAACGTGGCCATTTTGTGCTGTGCTAGAGCCGTAAGTTAAGTTGAAGGAAACTTTTGCTTACAGCAGCAAAAAACAAAAACAAAAAAAATATGGGCAGCAATTCTTTTAAGTTAATGTATAGGCCAATAGTTACATAACTCTATATTGTTGATTTCAATAATATTGTATGTATGACCATGAGCTTACCGTTTACGATTGCTTAGAAGGTTCATAAGATATATAAACAATCAAGAAATAGGTGAAAAACAATTAACCAACGCAAATTTCTTCGTACGGCGCTGACGACGCTGATCCTTGACAAGTAACAAAGCTTTTCAAAGTCTTTTCAACAATTTAGTTACAGTTCATGTAAACCTATTTTTTTTTTATTTTTTTTTAATTATTCTGTTATTTTCAAAAGTTTTCATCCATGATATTTTTTCCAAACTTGTGACAATATTAAGTTATGGAGATGAAAATCGGTGAGAGAATTTAGTAGATTCTCCATCTAATAGATTAGTACAAAAGTTTGACTTATTTAGTTTAGAGTATTAGTAAAATACAAATAGCACCAGTGGTCTAGTGGTACAATAAGCTGGGATGAACTTGGGCTTTAGCGTTGGTTGGATCCTTCGCACCTCTCTGAATCTTCCAGATGATATATGGCCTTGTAACTGAGCTCTGTTTTTTTTTTTTTTTTTCCCTCGTTTTGAGTAGAAGAACAAACAATCTTGTTTGGTTGTGGTGTCATTTGGTACGTTCTGGAATGGGTTAAATCTTCTTCTCTCTTTTTTTGTGTGGACTGAAAATGGACTTAACATTGTCAAATGTAATATTTTGTATGAAATCTGGAAGGAGAAAAAACAACATGATTCATAAACTAGCTTCATTTGGTGGAAGTTGTAATCGGAGACTTTGTCTTAAGGGTTGAGGCGATTCTCAGGGAGCTGATCAGAGAGCTCGGTGTTGAGTGATCTGATTAACTCTTGAGGACTGCTATTTCATTTTCATGTTTGATGTTCCTTAGGATTAGTGCTCTGGTTAAAAATTATCACAACGATGGAGCATTCGCCATTGCTCAAGCTCTAAGGCAAATGAATATGTCACTGTTACATCGATAAACCTCGGAACAACTTCATCACCAAATTTGGACAGTAACAGAAACAAATAGGATAATCAATCTTCTTACACTCTTGAAGAGATTCTGGTACTGAGAAATGCCAATGCTTGGTCTGATTTTTATGTTCTTGTTCCCACACGCAGAGTGCTTTAACAGATGCTAGAGATCATGTCTTTTATATTACCGAAAAAGAATTAGAAACTTTCTTCTAGTGAGCAACAATGTTATTGATTGAACATCTCTTCTTGGTTTTGATATTACACCATAAACATGCTATTTGCATCAATTGCGATTTTCTCCTGTTTTTGCTTTAGGTTCAACGAGTTATTCACCGTAATTTAACTTGCATACATCAGTGTAAAGAGAGAACTAGTGTATGTTGAGAATTAGCGTGATAGAAGAAATAAGAGTGAAATTGATTTCAAAAGGTTTAATTTTAATTGAATATAACATATAATCATGTCATATAACTATATATGTGCTAACCTGACTAAAATATAAGTTTTAACTGAACTTCGGTGTCTTTTCATTGGTAGTGCACTGAATTCAAATGAATTATCAAACCTTATATATGCTAATATGTATCTGTTCCATGGCTTCAAGTAACACATGTCTCCAAGTACACAATTTACATGCAGAGTGACCCCACAATCATTGCAACCATAAAACCATACGGTCGAATCCGCCTTTCCTTCACAAATGTCACACCACAATTGACCGATGGAGTTTCCAGCGCCATGATGCAACGATAAAACATGATCGTCGCATCTGTGACTCAATTTTCTTGGTAAAATGGCACACTCCATCCCCAAAGCAAACTCACAAGCAGTACAACTTAAGACATACTTTGAACCTTCCCCCACATGCTCCACAAATCTTTTCCTCTGTGGAGGTTCGGTATAAGGAGGGATGGGGATGCAGTTCATGGTAAAATGGCTCATAAATTGAAGCACACCGCACACAAAAAAACATATGTTGTATCTATAGATTTGTGGTAAGAATCACATGTGTACCTAAACCCATCGAAGAATTGGTTTCTTGGTGGCAATTGATGACAGTTATCCAGCCAATCATTACAATAATAGACTTAATAATTCAAAAAGCTAAAAGTAAATTCTACAGAGATTCTCAACTTTCATCCAACCAAATCAGGAAGCACTAAAAAGAGGTTCCGGACGCCAGTCAACCGGCAACAAAAGCGCAAGAGAACGATGAAAGACGAATGAGAGGATTGTTCATATCCAAACTAACTTTGCTGGTAGTTTTATATACAACAACGCTTATATTGAAAAACAACATAATTTTTTCTTTTCTTTTTTTAAACACAATCAGTGGGTAACTTCTTAAACTCTCACAGCTTGAGCCTCCTCTGCTTCTCCAGCTTTCAAAAAAGCTGAAACATTTAACACAAAAATCACAATGCTCTCTTAATTATTAGCTTCTCAATGTTTTCGCATCTATATGGACTCTAGAATATTTACCTCTCTTCTTAAGCTTGTTCCTGAAACCTCTTTTCCTGCTGAATGCAGTTTCCTGAATATTTCACATAAACAAAGAATGAATACAGCAGAAGGAATAAGCTATTGTTATTGCACCAGAATGCAGATTCTACTAAGAATTGAGATCATATTGGAGTTTGATAAGAGTTTATACCACTGGCTGACCGGTCTTCACTGCTTGACGGATTGCATCTACCAAATCACGGTTAGCCTCGGTGTATAGACTGGTCACCGTTCCATATTGCCCAGCTCTAGCTGTTCGACCAATCCTGTGAAGAAAATCCACCGCACAACTCGAAAAATCCGCCTGCAATCACCCCAAGAACTTCTATAAACGGTTTGGAAGAGAGCTGAGTAACTTTGGAGACTTGTTTAAAGTTGAAAACCAAACCTGAATAACGTGTGAGACGTTAGGAACATCAACTCCACGGGCAGCAGCATCAGTACATACAAAAACACCGCCGTTTTCTCTGAAATCAGCTAATATATTCGCACGTTCTTCGAGCGTGTGGTTCTTGTGGTAACGATAACACTGGATACTAGCTTTCTCCAACACATCGGCTACTGCTTCAACCGCCTCAACGGTATTTGCAAATACCATCGTCCTGTCTGTGCTGTTGCTGTTGTTGCTGCTGCTTACAGCTTCTATAAGAGCATCAACTTGTGTGTCTACAGTCACTTCAACCCATTTCTGCTTTAGTCTGCAACACAGCAAAGACAAATAACAAACAACAGATACTAATTATAAATCAAGAGAAGCAGATTTGTTTCTTAGGAACATTCAAGGAATCACTTGCAAACCAAGAGCTTAAAGGAGAGAGTAATGCAGAAATGATATGAAAGAGAGAAGCTTTTTCACCTAGGACTGTTCCGGTGAAGAAAGTTTCCGCTAACCCAAACAGCATCTGGAAACATATGCTTCAAAAGTCCACCGGCGGTCTTCTTCCCGTTAACCGGGAGAGTGGCTGCAATGAAAATATACTGCTTGCTACGTGTATAGACCTTTCTCACTCTTCTCCATCCCTTTTTAATGTCTGGACCAGTTCCATTTTCAGTGGTGGGCGTTTGCGCGGTTATATCATCAAGATACTCCTCTTCCTCTTCCTCTTCATCAGAGATAGATGTAGACTCGTCTTCGAAATCTGCATCATCCTCCTCTATATCTGAATCAACAGGGACAAGAGAATCCGCATCAAGTTCCACTGGTTTGGTGATGTTCGAAGTAGCCAAACGAGACACTTGTTTCTCATCGAAACGCATCATGTTTATCAGACGGATGATCTGGTTCTGGAAGCTTCCGCACAGAAGCATATCAGCTTCATCAAAGACCTGCAAGTGACCAAAACATTTCAACAAGAGATCTTCAATTCCAAAAGCACTCAGAACACAATACAAGAAGCCATACCACATTTAAACAAGAGAAGAGGATCTCCAACTCCAAACACAAACTCTAAAACAAAGAAACCATACCACATATTTGACAGATCGAAGAAACTCCACACGCCTGTTTCTCTTGGGCTCGATGTTATTCAGAAGAGCAGCGGGCGTCGAAACAATGATATCAGGCTGCTTATCTGGCCAACCCTGCAGCAAAATGCAACTTCCATAACTTCAGCTATATTAAAACAGATAGATATCTGCTTCTTGACAAGAAAGAAACTGTTACCTGTGAACCGCAAACAGCTTCGACTCTGAGAAGTGGATTACCATCTTCTCCAAGAAGACCATTAACCATCCGAACCACTTGCTCGCAGAGCATCACGTTTGGGCACAGAATAAGAGAGATGTTCTTTAGTTGAATCCGCCTTTCCTCTCTATCCATATTCTCCGAATCAAGAGATGTGTTGGTTAATTGATCGATTATTGGGGCAAGATATCCATGTGTTTTGCCACTTCCAGTTTCTGCTGCAACAATCACATCTTTCCCGGATAATATAGAAGGTATGCAAACAGCCTAACAGATCAAAACAGAGTAGAATCAGTCTCAGAATAGTGTAAAAAGTTTCTGTCTTTCCACAATTTCAATTCACAGAATTTCACAGAACAACATAAGAACAATCCATTTGGGTTTCTAAAAACTTCACTCACAGAATCTGAAACTTTCACAAAAAAGCTGCCAAATTCATCAAGTGGTTCTCAAAGTTTCAGTTTTTAAATTCACAAAAAGCTGAAAACTTTACCTGAGTAAGAGAAGGTCTTCCAAACCCAGAATCACGAAGTGCCACAGAGACCTTATCTGATAACCCAAGAGACTTCCAGGAGACAGCACTGTCCGCGTAGAACGTATCATTGCCCTTTCTCTCTACTTCAGCTTCAGTATCAGACGCAAACCCACGAACCCATTTCTTCCCATCAGATCGATTGAGAGATGAGATCAAACGGAGAGACGCAGAAGAACCGTAAGCGAGAGCGAACGAGACCTTGAATCTTTGGGATAGGAGCTTCGGCGACGTGGAGGAAACTCCACAGAAATGAAGAACAGAGACAGAGCGTGAGAGAATCATCTCAATTCTAAATTCACAAATAAATCTAACCGGAAATTTAACATATGAAATGCAAATCACGGCGGATAAGATATTGGAGAAGAAACCTAATCCAAAAGGGTTTAGGGTTTAAGCAAAATGAGAATCAAAGACGAAACCTTTTGTTTCAGTCTCTTCACTTCACTATTAACATTGAGGTCAAAAACGTCGACGTATTAGGGATTAATTCGTTGATGCAAAGAAGCGACGACGTATTGAGGTTGTGAAGGTGTTTTATTTTGTCCCACATCGGTAACTTTGAGATATCTTGTGTTGTTTATATAGGGCAGAAAGAGCAACGAAGGTCACGACCTTACTTGAACAGGATCAGTTCTATAGGCTCGTACCTCTGCATCCTTGATTTCTAAGGAGACAGGCCCTAAAACCTGGTTGATGAACCATGACCGTGCGATCGGAGCGTGATTAACGGCCACGATCATCTTCGGATGTGTCTGGTGCTGTAGAGGATCGTTACTCGGCTCGGCCTAGTCCTTGCCGGGGTGGTTGCACGGCGGTCTGACAGGCTATCTTTTTAAATTTTTGCCTCTCAAGTTTTGTTTTTTATATTTTCACCCCCTTAACTCTTTGTTAATGCCAAAAGCCCCTGCCAATTTGTTATTTTTATTCCGTTCCAATTACACATCGTATTCTCTCTCCCGTTGTATTTTTCTTTTTCTTTTTACTGTTTTCATTATTCAAATTACACCCTCCGTTCGAAAAGAACAAAGTTTGGGTAGCTTTCTTTCATCGTCTACAAATTTGCTGGATTTTTGAGAGATTTGTTTTTTCCTTGTCTCTCCTACTTTGAAATTATGATGTTGTTATTATTATTGTTACTTGAACCAACTGATTGTTTTTTTTTTNTTTTTTTTTTCTTTTCGGCAGTAGATGAATAAATTTAAGAACACTTAGCTAAAAGTTGAGACTCTACTATATATATTGACGTATGAGACATGCACACATGCTTGCATGTATGTACATTTGTGTGGATATCATAGTTTTGTATCATTTTAAGTTCAAACTCATTCATAAATTAATCTTGGATTAAAGTGATTTAGATGGTTAGTTTCGGCGAATTCTGCGGTTTGCGGATTTACATAACCTCTCTAAGGCTAGTTGTGCAATAGTGCATTAAATTGTCACAATCAAGAATTTTAATCAAACATTAAATTTGATTGTGACAAATTAATGCATTATGCTCAACAATATAATAGAAAAAACTTTCGTGAACATTCATCAATAGGTTTTAATTAATAAACAAACAATTTTAGGCAAATAATAAGAAAACATTTAGCAAATAGTAAGAATTTTTTTAGAAAAAAACATGATTATTGAAATGGGAATGCTCCACAAGTTATTGCGCCGTAGGCCGGAAATGCTTAGCGCACAAGCCATTACAACAACGGCCAACATCGTCGTGATCACTTCCAAAGCGATCCGCAAAATCCTCCACATAGACTTTGGCTTTCGGCATTCCAAATCCATTGATGGATTTGGTGGATACCGAGACTTGTTCCTGTTGGAACTCATTTTTTATATTGTATTTATATATCAAAAATGAAGTTCGTTTGAATGAGAAATAGATGTCCAAATGGGTTTCTTGTATAGCATAAAATGTAACATTTGTGAAATGTTTTACATTGGAAATTTGAAATCCTCTAGTATATAAAGTAGAGAATTTAGAACAAAGTTTAAAACCTTGAATACACTTAAATGTTTTAGTGGAAAGAGATTATGAAACCAAGTTGGTGTTTCATGTTTGGCAAATAAAACTAATCTTTTTATTTTTGCCACAATATATTTTGACTTTTAGTCTCTAATTGAGTTTGTAACAACAAATTCAAAATGGTGATGAATTTTATAACATAAAAATTCAACCATGACTTAATGGAAAATCAATTGTCATTAAGTTCATATATTTCCTGTTATGACATACGTGAGTAAACCTTGAAGACATGTGGTTATATAAAGTCATGTTTCCTCCTCTTGTGAACATATGGTTAAGAACTCATTCAACACACAAGAAAACACATTTTTTCTTTTATTTGTTTTTCTTATAAGAGTACATCACAGAAAACATAGTTCGCAAGCTTATGATTTGGATGATGCAAACATAAGAAGTGTGCAATTTTATCATGGGATTCAGAACGCCATGCAACCGTAACATTCCGGGGCGTTTACAGAATCAAGGAAAGAGATCATATTTCTCGACTATGGAAATCTGATTTTCTCCTTAATTCTTGTTTTTTTATATCATTTTAATATTATGTTAAATTAATTTGTTCATATTTATATTTTACAATTATCAGTCGCCTATTGTAAAAATTGTGTTCCTACAGTTCCTAGTGGTTAGGAACAAACGCTTCGCCACCACAAGAGCTTGAATTTAATCCATTGTGTTATATTCTTCTTCGTTCAATCAATTGATGGTGATGAAGCACAAGAAAAACAAAAAGAATGAAGAAATCGAAAGATGGAAACAAGAATTTTGTTTTGTGCTCTTCTTTTCTTGCAGAATATATGATGGAACATGAAAATAAGAATGAAGAAATAATGGTATCCAACCAAAGATGTAAACGAAAAATCTATTGACGTATGAGAGATGCACACATGCATGTATGTACATTTGTGTGGATATCATAGTTTTTGAGTTTTGTATGTATCCTTTAAGTTCAAACTCATTCATACATTAATCATGGATAAAGAGATTTATATGGTTAATTAGTTTCAGCGATTTCTGTGGTTTATGGATTTAATTAACCTCTCTAAGGGCTAAGGCTAGTTGGCCAATGATTTTAAAAGAATGGAACTTTTTTCCTCATGTTTTCTCTGAAATTGCTGAAAATTTGAGGATTATTGGTTTGCTGTTTATGTGTTCTTGCATAATATTGACCTATATCTCTAAA
>OVBJ01001826.1:0-23522 GCA_900406535.1 Noccaea bulbosa
AGTTTTTGGAAATGAAGATCAATACAAATGTTTGTGATTCCTTGTTTGATACTCCTCTGTCCCATTATATATGCTGTTCTGGCTATGGGCACATAAATTAAGAAACCTATTTTTTTAATAACAATATTATTTAATAAGTTAATTCAACCAATCACCAAAATAAACTGCAAAATATAATTGGTTACACAGTATTCAATAAAGTTAAAGTTACATAGAAAATATAAAACAGCTTATATTTTGAAACAAAAAAATTTCTCTAAAACAGCTTATATAATGGGACAGAGGGAGTAACATAAATCCAGCTTAATTTCTTTGGACTTCCTTTGTGAGGGGGGGAGGGGGGGGGATGATTCTTTCTCCAACTAATATTGGCAACTGGGGTTTTCAGGGAATAGATGGATCTAGACTGAAATAAGTATTAGAATTAGTACATTACATAAGTTGAGGAGGATTTTTAAAAGTGCCCCATCATTTTGATTTAGCACCTATAATGTATTGCAGGAACAAAGTTGCGGCAGCAGCAATGCAGTCAAATGATGACACGTTTCAACATTCTCTGATGCTTTAGGTGGGCAAATGTGGCAAAGAGTAATGTAAGGCTATGAAAGCATTTCTTCAAATTGCTAATATCTCTTGTTTTTATTTGATAACTTGATACTATATGTCAACGCCACACTACTACATTAGCCTGATGAGAATAATGTAAAGAAACCAGAGCATTGCATTGAGCGTTTAAAGCAGAGCATCTAAGAAATCTTACACGACAGCAAAATATGTCGTTGGTAATACAAAATTATAAACTTAAGCTAAACACACCAAAGATCGGCAGAAGATTTGACTAGTAATGAAAATAAGTTACAAACTTAAGTTGCCTTGTCGTCACTGTCAGAGAAGGTAGTCTTTTTACCGGAGAAGATTGCCTATTTAGATCAAGTTAGAAAATCCATAGAATTTTATTTCTTCCAATACTCATTTGAATATTTCACATGATATCATCTTCCAATCCTCGAGCCGTAGTAGATTGTCTTATGAATCTTCAGAGTATGTCTATCTGGATCAAGTCTTTCTAGTCGAAGGTTGTCTTCGTACCTGCAAATTTATAAAAAAACCCTTTGTCATCTCTCCATCTATATACCAAAAAATTCACCCAATGTGCTCTTCTTGTTAGTAAATGAAATATCTTACCAAAGCTTCTCTGCAAGCTTGTACAAGCTGTACCTAATTAACAAAAAATAACAGAGTTAATCTTATGTTATGACATCAAAACTATATAGTGACAAGTTAGCGAAACAAATCAAATCAGTTTACTTGGGTCGGAAAGGGTATGATCGAGCTATCTCAGCTACTTGAACAAAAGTACTACTATTGTTCTTCTATTGCACTGCCTACAGTATAATAAATTTAATCAGATATCGTACTTTCAGAATTACTACTTGTATATTTTTCATCATTAACCAACCATAAACTATTTTTCAAATGACTAGTTAAAAACTTTTCATCATTAACTTTATAGTACACTCACCTTGTTTGCTTCGTTAGCAGAAGCAAGCTCAACATAGCAACAGCCCACATGCTCACCCCAGTCGTCTACAATAAGCCTAACACCAACAACTTCCCCAACAGATCTGAACATTCTGATGCTGCAAAAATGGAGGATAAAATATCTATCAGTCATGAATAACTTGCTCCAAGAACGAACGATGAAATTGAAGGTGCTACTTACATATTTGATATGTCACATAGAGATTCTTTTTTCAGAGAGAGACTGGCAACAAAGACCGTCTTTTCTCTTACGGCAACTTCCTGAATTTTAACAGCCAAGTGTGTTAAATTGCATAACAACAGCAAAAGTATATTCATCCTCAGAATTATAAGTCAACTTTCGACTTTGTGGCAACACTTGTGTTATTAAGAAGACGTACCTCAACAAAATCGGGAGTTTCATTAAGTCCGTCCACTGCCGCATCTTCTTCTATCAGGTAGTCTTCGTACCTGGAATATAACAAAACCTTGTGATCTCTATAAAAACTTCACCCAATTGATGACAAAACTCTAAAGGAAAAACAGTTAAAATCCCTTACCAAACATAGTGATCTATGCAATGCCTAATTAGCAAAAAATAAAAATAATAGCATCAAAACTCTAGCAACCAGTGTTACAAAAACAAATCTCCAAAACGTGGAAAATCATTTTACTTGGTTCGTAGAGGGTATGGAGCTCTTTCAACGACATTAAGAAAAGTCTTGCGATCGTGCAAGTATTCACCCTTCTTCACTTGCAGCGTCTAAATTATAAATGATTTGATCAGCAATCGTACTTTCATCTAACTACTTGGCCGTGTGGCTTACAGCAAGTCAGAGCATGAACAACTTGTCCAACATCTTTGAAGAAGTCGATGCTGTAAAAATAGAGGACAAAATATTGGACATGAAAATACTTGCTCCTAGAAGAAAAAGGTGCTACTTACATATCTGATGTTTTAGTTTGGTTATAGAGATTGGAAACAAGGAGCGTCTTTTCTCTTAAGGCAGCTTCCTGAACTTAACAGCCAAGTCATGTGTTAATAGCCAAATCATCTTGTGTTATTAAACGCTAAGCATTTCTTTAATAGCCTGACATTATTTTTGAAGATAATAAGAAGAGGTGCCTCAACAAAATCGGGGAGTTTTATCAAGTCCTTTCATCAACAAAATCTTATGATCATGCAAATATACACCATTCATATTTTCCAACGCCTACAATATAAAAGATTTAATCAGCTTTACTACTTTCAAATAACTACTTGTATAGTTTTTAAATTACTATATTAATACAAAACTACTCACCCACTTTGCTTCTAGAATTAGTCGAACGCGAACAACTTGTCCAACATCTTTAAAGAATTCTATGCTGTCAAAAACATTAGCCATAGAAAAAAAACTTGCTGTGGAAGTATAAGTTAAGGTCTTTACATACATATCTGATATATCAGTTTGGGGAGAGAGATTGCCAACAAAGATCGTCTTTTTTGCTACAGCAGCTTCCTGGATTTAACACATTTTTGGAGATAATAAGAACTAAATTGGACATGCAAAATGTATTCTGACAAATCATACTATTATTTGCGAAGCCAGAATTTCGTTTCGAGTCACCACGTTCGCTCTCAGCTGGTTGATTACCCACATACCTTAATGAAAATCTTGATAAAATCTCTATTAAAATCGTTTTATATTATTAATCTTTTCGAAAAAAGGTAAACTTATCATTATATTATTATAAATTTATAATAATAATTTCTGAAATTAATAAAAGTAAACTTCACATTTTATTATTTCATCATATTCTTATAAAACCTAAATCCTTTAATCCTTTCTAAAACTTATATATATTAGAGCATTATTTTCAAACAATCTAAATCGGCTGCCGCACGTAGAAGGTTCGAAGTTAGGGTTTCATCGGAAATCTAATGAAACATCGTGTTATTAGCCGTGAAAGCTTTGTTGGAGAGAAAACTGCTAATATGTAGTTGTTTTGAAG
The DNA here is from genome assembly GCA_900406535.1 of Noccaea bulbosa. Lineage (NCBI taxonomy): Eukaryota > Viridiplantae > Streptophyta > Magnoliopsida > Brassicales > Brassicaceae > Noccaea > Noccaea bulbosa. Next base: position 3,517 of record OVBJ01001826.1, read on the forward strand.
GGACGGCGACAGAGTAAGAAGAAGATTTGATTATACTCCGTTGATATGTTATGTGTGCATGGTTATGAAGTTTACTAGCTAATATCCGAGCTCTTCCAAGTAGATTACGAGTACGAGCAATATAGGTGGAAAATATATGATGATGACAAGCTGAGGAGGTTGTTTGTTGAGTTTGTTTTTGTTGAGACGATGAAAATTGGTCTTTGCATGCAATGATTAACTTAAGTCAAAGGTGTGAACCGAGGAGTAACCTTTAACGGCGTCAGCAATTGTTGATTTCGTGGTGATGTATACACAAAAGCATCTTTGATGAACGAGAACCGTTATTGCAAAGCATGGGATTTTGGTGGAGGCAAGTTTTTGGGTGGAGTCACCGACGTGAGAAGCTAGGTTGTTGAGGATCAAAACTTTTTCTTTTGATTGTGATTATGCTTTCGATGAAGATAGATCATGGGTGTAACTGTCTCTTGAAGCCTGAACGGTGAACCAGATTGGCCCATCAAGTTGGTCTGGCTGAAAAGAATCACCAATTCTTGATATGTTCTTCCTTTATACCGATTATGTTAACCTTTATACGCGGTTATCAATGGTTCATTCTATTCCACATTGTGATAACTGATGGTTTAATAATAATGTCTTTAATAATCTTTTCACGTTTATATTCGTTTAGGTTACTTTAGTATGTGATTTTTAATTGCTACTAATGGTTTTTAACGATGTTAAGTATATACAACCAAGACTCGGATTAATTGTGATCTCTTCTTCCCTTGGCGACGATTTACTTTCGTAAGAATCTGTCTAATCATGGGCCTTATTGTTTTTAATATATATACTTATTGTTTTTCTTCTCTCTTTGTTCAACATCGCAGGGATATTTTTCATAAATATTGGGCATACATGCTTGAGAGGTACGGAAGTTCTCCAATGTGCACGTCTATACCAACCTGCTCATAAATGTTCTCCGATCAACTCCTCTCTTTCATTGTATAGTACGATCATGTGTTTTACGAATTCTCGGTGAAGTTGTGTATCATGGAGTTCAGGAAGAGTGAATTTTGTTAGGACACGATTGTAGCAATCTGCAAATTTGAGGATGGAAATCAGCTGTGGTTTTAAATGTTACTCCTGACCCTGACCAGGTTAATATCTTTCTCCTTGTGATGGTCAGATAATGACTTATACCCTTGACTGATCCTGTAATTTTTTTGTATCTTTTCCTTTAGGAGTGATGCCTAACTGTTATTACCAACTTTTCAAGGAAAAAATAACTTGCAGAATCACAAATGGTGTTCTCACTTGCCTTCCGCTCCTACAAAAGCTATCACTCCAAACATTTATCTTACAAAGCGATGTTGTCTCTCTGCAATGCACTAAAAGATCGCGATAAATGATCACAGAGGTTTTACGTGAGATGAAAGGTAACGAGCATCACAACGTAAACTCATCCAGGTCTCCATGCTGGTGCCCATGAATACTATGTTAATAATGAAATCTGAATGCTGAAGCTTTTTGGACAAGTAACAAACTATGATCCGTAATGAACCTCCTACTTTTTTTTTGAAGCTTGAAGAGGTCTGAAATACTTCTTGACTTTTTCAATGCTCGTGAACGGTCTACGTGATTGCCAACATAGAGGCAGCGTGTGATCATCTCATGCTTCTTTTAACAGCTTTCCCCTTTGCTCTCTTTAGCTACCAAATGACAAAGAGACTTAATGATTAAATAATAAAAAGGCCTATCTCTCTTCTCTCTTTATTTTACTTCTAAGGTTTCACAAGTTCCTTACCAAATATGTTACTGCCTGGTACGCTTTGGAATCAAAATATGTGTAAGAACTGCCATTGTCAAATTAAGTCATTAGATTCTTCAATCCCATTGTGTACCCCGAGAATAAGCTTCTATGCATGTCCTCCTCATCACTTGAGTTCCCCCGAGAATAAGTTCTTCTAAGGCTTGGATATTATTAACAGTCCTCTGAACCCTGCATCAAACAGATGCTCAGTTTCTTTTTTTTTTTGATAACTTGACCATGCAGCCTTCCACAGAGATATTGCAGACAAATGATGGACTACTATGTACTTCCTGTAGACAGAAGTACGAGAACAATTGTACGGTGCTCTGCAGCCTGAATTATTAAGTGTACACCTTTTATGATGTTCGATCTTGTGTTTTTTAGTATATTATCAGATGTGGAACCATTACTTTTGTTTTTTTGAAATATGAGCAGAGAAACTTTGCTCGAATTATCTCAATATGTTTGGTTTGGATATATTTTCAGTTTTCTTTTTATGATGAAAATTGATCTCCTAAAGCATTGCCACAACATTAGTTAGCTTCACTTTATGTAAACCAAATTAATGTATAGCATTATTACTTATGATTATATTTATTATTTGTAGTAAACAATAGAAGGTTGGGTTGGAAGTTTAACGCTATCGTCGAGGAAATTGGATGGAGAATAAATATGATATATATAACCAATGTATCAGTATCACTAGCAAGAATGTTTATTTTTTCTTCAGTTTTATTTACTAAATACTTTTAAAATTTATAATTCTAGAGTTTAATCCTATCGTTGAAAAAATTGGATGCATGACAAATATAATATATATGACAAATGTATCACCATCACAAATGTTTATTTTCTCTTCAGTTTTAAAAAGAGATGATAAATATTATTCATTTTTTCTTATCGATTCAACACTAAAATTGCTGATTAAAAACAAAAAAAAACAACAACTACTTCTTTTTAAAAAAAAAAAAACAACAAATCCAAAACCAGTTTGTAATGTGGGGTTAGGGTGTAAGGTATAGAGGAGGGATTTATAATTTGGGGTTAGAATTTATATATATGGGTGTAGGGTTTAGTTTCGGGTGCATTTTAAAAAAAAAACTAACATTGCCAGTTAAAAACAAAAAACAACAACTTCTTTTAAAAATATCTAAAACAATAAACGCAAATTAAAAACCAGTTTGTAATTAATGTGGGGTTAGAGTGTACGGTATAGGAGAGGGGGTTATAATGCGGGGTTAGGGTGTACGGTATTGGGGGGGGGAGTTATGGTGTAGGGTTTATATTAATGAGTGTAGGGTTTAGTTTTTGGTATATGGGGGGAGGAGGGGAGGGGGGGGAGGTTATAATACGGGGTTAGGGTTTATATTAATGGGTGTAGGGTTTAGTTTTTGGTGCATTTTTAAAAAATTCGAATTATCATGGAAGTATATCAAAATTAAAAATCATTGACTCTAAAAGTACATTAACAATAGAAAAACCTAAAACAATTAAAGCAAATCCAGAACTAATCGACACCAGTAGACTTCTAAGACATCATGATTATATAAAGATATAAATTATTTAAATGAATCGTTAAAAATCTAAACTATCGAACGAATAAATTGATTATATTATCTAAAAATCAAGAAATAAGAGAAGACGGGGCAGAAAAGAAGGAGGGGAATAATAAGAAGACAAAGAAAAACCGAAAAAGTGTAGAAGATGAAGAAGAAGTGAAAAATCGAAAGACAAAGAAAGAAAAGAAGAAGAACACAAAGCCGATGAAGAAGTAATTAGAAAATATAAAGAACAAGATGAATAAAAACCACAATAAAAAGAACAATTAGATGAATAAACCAAAAAAAATGAAGAAGAATAGATAAAGTTAGAGAAAAAGGAAAACAACTTTTTTTAATATAAAGATGGATATAAACAATTAAAATTTAGTTCATATATATCTTTTAATACTCTATAATCAATCAATAAAATATAAAATGAAATGGAATCAAATATAAGTGGAAGAACAAATAAAATGATTTGATGAAGAAGACAAAAGTCGAAGGATGAGAAAAATTGAGGAGTACAAGATGAGACAAAGGTTATAAAGAGGAAGAGGGGGTAAATAAAAAACAGAACAAGAATAAGTGAGACGAAGATACTTAAAAGTAGAAGAATGAGGATAAAGTTGATTTAAAGGAAGTTGGAAAAAGGAGAAAGAGGACGAGGACAGAAAGAATAAAAACAACAACTAAAAAAAGATGGATAAGAAATTGGAAGATGAAAGAGACAAAATAAAAGAAGTGAAGATGAATACAAGAAGAATAAAAACCAAAAATAAAGAAGAAAAACCAGAATGACAAAATGACCGAAAAAAAGATGAAAGATAAAGAAGAAGTTAGAAAAAACGAGAAAGTAGACCAATAAAAAACTAATCAAATTAAGAAGATGGGGGACAAAGACAATGCAGAAAAAGAAGAAAACAAAAAATCGAAGAGGAGAAAGTAAACGAAAACCGGATGATGAAGAAAAATATAGTCAAAGAAAGAGAAGACGAACCAAAGAGAAACGAGACAAAGGAAATAAAAAAGTAAAAAGAAGAACATAAAGAAATATTGGGATAAAAAAACAAGAATAAGTAAAAAGTTATAAAGATGATACAAAAGAAGAAGAATAAGAATATGTAGTCAGAAAATTGAAGTTTATTATTGTAATATTATTTATATACAATCAATATTATTTATGATTAATCAATACTGATCGAAATCATGATTCTTAATAAATATTTAATGAAGAAGAACAAGATGGTAGAGTTACAAAAAAAAGAAGAAGAAAACCCTGAATAAAATGAAGAAAATGCCAAAAATAAGAATATGAAGTAGACAAGACAAAAAAAAGAAACTGGATAAGATGAAGGTGATGAAAAATTAGAGGAGAGAAGAAGAGATAAAGAAAAGTCATGAGAAGAAAACGAACGAAAAAAACAAATGGAAAATATGAAGACAATGATGAAGTTAAAAAAATGAAAGATAAAGAAAATGGAGAATAAAAATGTAACAGCCCGGCCCACCGGCCCACAACCGGTCCAGCACTGTTAGGTCTGCAGCCCAATACATCCCAACCCATCTGGTATAGAATTGCACATAGCCATTTTCTATCACCCAGGTTGTTGGTGAGACTCGAACACCTTACCTCACCCTTTAAATAGCCTTCCCAAGGAAGCACTACCACCAATTGATCTGCAGGTCACAAACCTGATGAAGAAGAAATTGTAAATATAAGCAAGAAGATAAATAAAAACCAGAATAAAAACAAAGCGACAATGCAAAGGAAGAGGAGGACATAGAAGAAAAACAAAGTAAAAGAATAAGAGACAAAAACAAGAGAAATAAATTTCGAAAAAAAAAATGGAAAAGAAGAATGTGATAAGAAGAAGAAGATAATGAAAAAACGAAAGAATAAAGAGAAAAAGTCATCAGAGGAGATGAATATGATGAAGAAGAAGCCAAAGAAAATCGGCGGATGAAGAAGACTAAAGCAGAAGAGGGAAAATATGAGATGAAAAAAAAAAAAAAAGGAAGAGTACCATGTTCAATAAGATAACAAAAATAAAGAAGGAATGGAAACAAGAAAATGAAGAATAATAACTAAAAGAAGAAACAGAAGATAAAGAAGAAGTTAGAGGAGATGAATTCATCGATAAAAAAATGATTGAAGAAGAAATATAGAAAGATAGAGAAGAAATAGAAGACGATCACATCAAAGATGAATAATAACAGGAAGAAAAAAAAAACGATGATGATGAGATCATTGGAAAAGAAAAAGAAGAAGTAGAAGTTGCAAAAGAAGTAGACGAAGAAAAAAACCAAAATATGAAGAAGATGAAGTAAGAAAATGAGAAGGATAAGACAAATAAAAAGTAGAAGAACAAGAAGACAAAAACAATGAATACATTCACTAAAACAACATAGTGTTTTCGCCATGTCAATAGAATATGAAGTAGTCGAAGAAGATGAAGATGATGAATAAGAAGAAGAAGAATGAGAAGACAAGGAAATATACAAAAACAAACAACAAGTATTAATATAAAAAGATGACAAAGTTGGAACATAATAAGAAAACCGGAAGAAGAGGATGAAAGTCAAAGAATAAGAATGAAGTGGAAAAAGAAGAACAAATGACGAATAAAAACTACAAGATTCAAAAGTCAAAGAAGACGAATATGACGAATAAGAAGAGGGGAAAAGAAAAGCTAAAAGACGAAGACAAAGAAAAACCGAAACAAACAGAAAAAGAAAAAAGAAATAGGGACATGATGACAAAGAAGAATTAGAAAAATCTAAAGATAAAAAACGAAGAAAATGAAAAACCATCATAAATATTCCAAAAATCCTTAGAAGGAAAAAACAATAATATCCCGACAAAGAAACAATTCAGTTTGAGAAGATAAACATCTTCAAAGTTTTGAAAACACATTTAGTTATTGTATAATATAAAAAAGAATTCTATACATTTGATACGATTTGAATATTTAAATTATTTTAATGACTATATTTTGATAGTTTTCTTTTTGTTTCAGTTTTTCTTCTATGTAATGTTTGAATTATGAAAAAAAAAATTAATTTAATTTATAGATGATTTTTTTTTCAAAAACAACTCACGCCCGCGCATGGCGCGGGCCTACCACCTCGTATTATATTATAGAAGAAAATATATTATTAAATTGTGTTCTTATACAAGAGCTTAAGACCCATATATATAGAATTTAACATTAACATAATGATAACACCAAATAATGTAAATCTTCCTAATCCTTATCACAATAGGATTCTATGGTATATTCTTCGGTTGGTCTTCACGGGCTTCCTCTTCATAATCGGGTTTTGATGGCCCACAATACTTGGTTCGGCTTGCTCACCAAGATATCTCCAATATATTCAAATTTTCCGGAAATTGTTATACCTTCACTGAGATTAGATTAGCCTCATCAGAGTTTGTCTCTTTTCCTCCGATTTGTCCTTAGGTTTCTTCGCAATCGGTTTAGCCTCCAAATCATCTTCCGGCTTACGCTTAGTTTCGGAAATAGGCATGGAGAAGATGCAAAACAGAGACGATTTTATTTTGCCGGGAAAAATGTTGAGAGAGAGCAGCAGCAATTAAAAAGTATAAATAACCCTAGAGAGACGCCGAGGAAGAAGAAATCAAACCGGTTGAATATCATTGACCGATCAATCAAACCACCGTAATAACATGATGAGAAACCTAAAATCAATTTTGACTTTAAGTCAACATTTTTGTGTTGTTGGGAAATATGATGAATACAAAATGTGTATGATTTGAATAACATTTCAATCAATCTAGCCTTCTAAGCAAGTACTCAATTTGGACTTCCTTTGTGAGAGGCATGATTCTTTCTCCGTAGAGTTTCGCAACTAAGCTAGGATTGATTTTGCAGGAGGAAGGATCGGTTCCGGTTTCTGGATCATTGTTGATCGTTATGTCTTGACCGAAAATCATCGCTTTGATCTCAACTCTCTTCTTGATCACTTCTTCAACTGATTCATACGTTAGAAGTCTCATCAGCTGTGTCCGGTCCTGCAAAAAAAAAAAAACTCACCCAGTTCAAGAACAAGATAATGAATAAAGTCACACATTTAACAATGAAAATCAAGAAGAGTACTTGTTCTCGAATAGCTGTTTCATACGCAGCTGGATTCTCACTAAACTTGGCCTCAGCAACAAATTTACCAAAGTGTATTCTCTTTGAAAGTATCTGCAAACAGAGCAAAGATTAACAAAAGAAAACTTTCAGTTTCAAAAACCAAATTTGAGCCATGTCATGTATAATGATGATGAAAGTCAAAGTTTCTTGCCTGCAAACACATTGTGTCACAGAGAGCAGCCGAGCCGCAATTACCGTCGTCCCCGGGCTTAACCAGCCTAGGAAGAAGGTGTTTGAAATACATGTTCCACACTTTCTTGTTGATGTTTATCGACTCTGCGCAATGATGCAGAACCTGGTTTCATTTACAAGAGAGAAGAGAAACGTTTGTTAGCTTAAAAAGACAAGAGAGTTTCATTATCCATCTATCTCAAAGGCTTAAACTTTCTTCACCTGTGGGTACTGAATCGGAGGAAGGATTGGCTCAGGCAAGCATTCAGGGAAAAAGGGATGTTCGTCTGGACTCTTGTACCTGTCCACCTAAATCCCAAGCAATACAAATCAGCAAACAAAAGAGAAGGTCACTAACTTTGAATCTTGGTTTGTCTGATTTTTTTTTTCGACCTTAGCGTGGAGCTGTTCAGTTTCTCTGACCATAAACTCAACCAGAGATCCTTGAAACCCTTCCATAGCAAAGGCATCTTCGTCATATGTATCAGCGTTGTAGCGATACTGAGCTCGCTCAAGAAGGTTGAAGATAATGCTGTCTTCTTGACGAATCAAAGAGTGTCTTATGCTGTCAAGTGTCAAGCTCTCACTCTCATCCACTCGTAAACCCCTCGAGTACCTACATAAGAAGCTCTTAATCAACTTCAGCTAAAACACAATGCATCAATGATGTATAAAGATATGCAACAACATGATCATTTCTCAAGCTCATAGGCTCTAAATTCAATTCTCTTAAGATTGAAAAGAAGTTGATTTGTGATTAAAAGCATCAATCTTTGATCAAACACATATCTTTACCGTACATATCAGACATTTCTCTACACAATAATATACCAACACGTTACAAGTACAAAAAAAAAATCTTTTACCGTACAGCTCAGGCAAGGACAATGTCTTTGCAACCAGACCGCAAAGCAGCTTTAAGCTAAGCCGTCAGAAAAAACTGACAACACAAAACGAGCAGAGCAATACAGAGCAATTAAAAGCCTGTGCCTTTTTTTTTCTTTTGAAATTCGCCGGTAAAAAACAAGAGTTACGATTTTTTTGAATCAATGGCGGATAAAGACAGGCAACTGTAAATAAACCGAACACGTGGTGTGCATATACTCTTTCCTATTTAGCCAAATGAAATTAGAACATTACCGGATCGGCGAAGCCGCTGAGAGTCGGAGGGAGAGAGACCCGGCAGCCAGTCCAAATCTCGATTTACCGGTGGACAATAATAATGATCCGACGGCGAAATAGGAAACCGGTTTAGAAGAATTCGTGGCGAGATTGATGAGGCTTGAGGAATTGTAAAACGCGGGTTTGAGAAGCGTCGCCTCCATCTGCGATCAAGCTCGTCGCCGGGTGCGACCGGAGAATTAATCACAGGGACGAAAGAAGTAAGACAGAGAAGTTTTGGGAAAGGAAGAAAAGGACAGATGAGAGATTCGGTGAGTAAAAAGTAAAAAACCGTAAAGTGACGAAAATACTCTCTCCAATCCGTTACAAAATTTATCCGGACAAGGATCAAATCACGTGTTTAGTGTTTTTCTACAACTTTTTTTTTTTTTGGTTCACAAAATGTGTTTTTTCGTTTCGTAAACAAGGTAATTATCTATGTTGCATGGAAACGGAAACGGAAACGCGGAAGCGAAACGTTTCGGAAACGTGAAACGTGCATTTTGAAAAATTTAAGTTTGGAAACATTTTGAAAACGTGTATATATAAATAAAATAATATATATATCAAATATTATATAACTTAACTAAACATAAATATCATAATGTTCAATTTTAAAATATTTAAAATATTTTGTATTATTAATGTTATGCGCTCTATCAGTATAAACTACTTTCAACTATCTTCATCGACAAAAATTTTAAAACTCAATATATAATGCTAAGATTAGTCTTATATAATCTAATGAATCAAATTAATAATTTATTTATCTTAAATAATTATACAAATCAGTTAATATTATTATTTGTTATGTAATTATTTAATTTTATTTTCAAAAACAAAAACTAAGCTTTCGTCAATTTTAGAAACGCGAGTTTCCAACAAGTTTCCAAATTGCAAATTTTAGGAAACGTGAAAAAACGAGTTTCCGACAAGTTTCCGAGAGTTTCCATTTCGGAAACATTTCCGAAACGGGAAACGTGACTCGGACGGAGTTTCCATGTAACGTAGGTAATTACCACCAAGTTAAAATCCCACTAATCCACGTATCATACCTTTAAGGCCATGAATATTTAACTGGTTTTTAGATTTTGGATTTTGGTTTTTTGATTTTGGTTTTTGATTTTAGATTTTGGTTTTTGATTTTGGTTTGGCCGTAGAATGGCTGACTTATTCAGTTTTTGGTTTTTGTGTACATTTTTTCTAATAAAAAATATTATTTATTACAACATATAATAAATAATACCAAAATTTTATTTATAAAAAAGTACACCTTTATTTCACAAAATTATTTTTAAAGAAAAATAACAACCATAAACTATAGTAATCGTGAATTTCATAAAGATGCAGAAATCTCATCTCGAATTCCTTCCATATACTGCATCGGAGTGCGACCGTGTTCTTCTTCTTCATCTGAATCAGAATCTTCTTCGACTACATTACTCGCTATATGGTCTGAATCAAAATCGATATCTCGTAGTTTTGATAGCCTAATAAAATTATGTAACGCCATTGTTGCTGCAACAACCCTACCCTGAACATGTACGTTATACCTTGGTTTTTCTCGTAATACCCGCCATTTTCCCTTCCAAACACCAAAAGTCCGTTCAATGACTGATCTCAACGAAGAATGTCGTTTGTTAAACATTTCTTGTAGCTACTGGGCTGGCTAGCTCCATTATATTGGCTAAGGTGATATCTTTCTCCTCGGTATGGAGTAAGGAATCTAGGTCGAAGAGGATAACCAGAGTCTCCCAAATAATACTTTCCAAAATGTGCGGTTGGAAACTGATGATGCCAGAATATAATCTAGAATCTACAAACAATCAGGGCCTAAGTTGTCCATTTATCAAGTTTGTATGGTATAAATAAAATATAATACTATTTCAATTCAATTTGCCAAGTGAAAGTGAAAAAAATTGGGAAGTTGGTGTTACCTAGACGGCTAGACCTATGCTGAGAGCAAAATATCCTAGATATACAGACAATAGATATCTGTTTAAATTATAATATTTACCAAATATCTGATCTATTTTACAAAATTAAAAAGTTACAAATTCAAATTAGAATAGAAAATATTTTTAAAAATATTTATTTATTCTTAATTTGTTAATATTCGATAGTTAAATAATTTATTTGATGAATATAAACTTATACAATTCATATATATATAATAATACATACATATATATATATATATATCTATAATTTGCTCTGTTATTCACGGATATTAAATTTTAGTATTAACTTAGTAGAAATTTGAATTTTTTGGATCGAACAAATATTTTGCATAGGCCTAGTGTTACCTTATGTTGTTGTTTTTTTTTTTTTAGCAAGTGTTACCTTATGTTGTTGAAGCCAATATAGTGAGGAATTATATCTAAATTTTAGTGTAAAGTTTATATTTCATCAGTTTATCTAAAATGTTAATTTCGTCTCAAAATTAAAATCAGTTTTAACAATATTAATCCATTTGTTGTTTTATTTTCATGTGGTCTACTAAAGTTAATTTGGACATCACACCAAGATACATGCTTCGTTTACAACTTACAACTAACATAATAAATAAAAATATATCATGTGATAAGTCCATTGTAGAAATGATATATAAACAATGCAAGAAGACCGACCATACGATCTCTTTCGTGGTTTTATTATATAATAGTATAATACAAACGACTGGAAAATGTGAAAACGATTGTATTGGATCTCAATTTACTAGTGCGCTTTGACGACAGAGAAAGTAAACTCCGCTCGAAACAAACACTGACACCATCTCTTTTTTTACTATTAAAGCTAATCAGAGCCATCGAAAAAATTAATCAGATATTGCATCAGCTCTCTCAGAGATTCGGTCCTCGACTCGATTATGTTCTTGTGGTTTACAAGAGGAAGCACTTTTAAGTTTCATCTCCTTAATTACTTTTTTCTAATCTTTGTTTTTAATCATAATAGCATTATTCTTTTTTTGTTAGAGATTATTTTACTCAAGTCGGAAATATAAAATTCTTATGGTTTCTAACGTGTTAATAATGCATAAACACGTTACCGTTAATGTAAGTGTATGCGTCAACAGAAGAAAATAATAAATTATTATAATGTTTTCTATCTTTGTTTGGCACCACCGGTTTGTACAACTGGTACGTGGGTTTAAATAATTATAAACATTCCAAGTTGACTTACATCGGTCGATAAACTAAAAAAAAATAGATACAGAACAAATATAACAACTAGATTGAATAATATCTTCATGTCCATCTGAAATATGACACGTAGCTAATTCGAAACAAAATATGCTTCCTCGTAAGCGTGGCGTTTATGTAATAATCTTGACAACAAAGCCTTTTTATATTGATACTTTGTTTAAGTAGGAAAATCAACCAATCAGGGACGAACAGAAAAAAAACAAACTACAAAAGTATCCAAAACCAATCCCAAAACCGTAATTATCTTCAAACTTAGGGCCATTTAAACTCTGACCCCACCTTCAAACTAAAAACCTCAAAGTTGCCTCGAAAGTGGGACCCCTTCAGGCTTTTCAATCTAACCTAATCTATAAACAATTGGATGCTTCATTTAGAAATTAAGTAGTGTTATCATCAAACTTGTAATTTGAGGTAACTATTTGGCCTTATCAAGTGCATTAACTTTTAACATGTCCTTGAGTAAACACCTTTGTGCTGGTTTTAAGCTTTTTTTATATATCCCACCAATGGTCTAATTATCTTTTCTCACTCCAGTTGGAGAGGGTAACCAAGATTTTCAGTCTTGTTTAGTAGGCGTGAGAAAATAATAGAGACCAAATTTACCACATAAATTATAAGCAAAAAGTACGTATTTTGTATATTTGCGCAAAAGAAAGCATAAGCTTCTTTTGTTGTTAAAGAAAAGCATAAGCTTCTCATTCATATTAACCAATACACAATATTCTCGAATTCAGTTTTTTCTTTTTTAATGTTATAATCTAGATATCATATTCGCAAATTATGTTTGGGCTTGGATCAGTTTTAATATTATGTTATCATATTTAACGATTCTATTTTCAATGGTCTTTAAAAACAAAGTAGGGGAAATCAAGGGAAGATAAAATTGTAATTGCTCAACAGAGAAAACATTTTTTTTTTTTTTAGAGGTCATCAATATTAAGTTAGAAAATTTGTAATTTTTAGTATTGTATACTATGTATAGATGAATAGTATCATTTTGTCAAGATCACAAATCCTGATTATAAGAAAAAAAGGATCGAAAGACCAAATTAATGACTACTAATTTATTCTTCTAAGACCATCTCCATGGGGTGAAACCCAATTTTGAGTTTTTAATGAATAATTTATTTATTTTTACCTTTTAATTTTGTTATATAATTAAATTTTGTAATAACAAAATTATCAACAAATTAGATGATGATATGTGGATAGAAGAGTTTGTTAAAATTTCTCAAAAATTATTAGCTTTTTTCTCAGTTTCTCTCTCTTCTTGTAATTATTTTGATTTAATATATTGTTAAAACTTATTTTCTGTTTCATAAAGAGTGTTATTTTAGAGTTTTGTTTTTGTTTTATAAAGAATGTCATTTTACATTTTTAATGTAATTTTATTAATAAAATTTCTGTTTTAACCAATTTTAATAATAAAATTTCTGTTTTAACCTGGTTATATTAATGTATAAATTAGAAAGAGGATATTGTTTAGTGTATTTATAAAAGGTAAAATAGAATATTTATTGATTTTCTTAATATATGTGAGAAATTTAGTATGACATTCTTTGTGAAACAGAAAGATTATTAACAAAAGCTGCTTTAAAGTGTATTAACTCTGATATGATTAAAACATAAAGCACACATTAGCAATTAAGAGCTGAAGTGACCCCTTATTTCTTGTCAAATACTAAGATAATTCATCGCTAATTCCAAGTTCAAATCACGCAGCTCTTTATATTTCCCAATTCCCAATAAGCTGTCAATAGACATGCTTTTAAAATTTTGTGGATAAAAATTGAACATTACTGACACTATTTTTTTTTGCAGGCAAAGCAAGTACAAGGAGAAAGATATGATTTCATCAAATATCGAAATAGCCTGAATTACGTTTAGCAATAAATTGGAGACGTAAACTCGGTATACTATAATGGGATCCCTACTACAATAGAGGAAATTCAAAGGTTTCAAACGGAGTTTATAAATGATAAAAAAAATTATTGTCAAAGGTAAAAGATTAAACTGTCTTTGGTCATTTCAATAAAATAAAGGGGTTTCTTGCAATTTGATATAATATCATGGTCGCAAAAGTACATGTTTTTTTTTCTTTTTTTTGTAGAGTAAATGTTTGTCTAAAGACTATAGGTAAGAAACTAAAAACGATTAAAAGATCACTCTGTAATCGTGTATCATTGTAATTAAATGTTTTATTTTCATTCTCAAATTAACGTTCAGGGGATAAGGAGAGAATCTAGGGGCAAAATGGTACATTGGTTTCAGAAATACAGATGACGTACTCTAATTACGTAACCCATGATACCCAAAAAAAAAAAGCTACTTGTAAAACTACAACGTCGTTTCCTGCTATCCATTTACTTCCAACAATTTTGTTTGTATCCATATATTTAACTAATTTAAGCAGTGGCGGAGGTAGGAAAAAAATTCACAAGGGTCAAATGAATAATAATTATATATAAGAGGGGTCAATTAGCTAATTTTAAGATATTTCATCACTAAATTACATGTAAATTTTTTTTTTTTTTAATTTCACATGGATCAATTGACCCAGGTGATAGCATGCTGGCTCAACCACTGTATTTAAGTAAATATTGTAAATTATACAATATTCAAAACTTTATTTCAAATATTTTGGTTAACTTGAAATATTCAAAGTAACTATTATAAAACGAGTAATATCATCTAGAATGCCAATTCATCCCAATATAATTAACAAAATATATATTAGTTCTTATCTTGGATTTATTATTCAGTTGGTTAATTTTAAGTATGGTCAAATGAATTTATATTTTTTTTTATGAAATTAGAACAATGATAAATGTGTATATTCAACCCTGCTTCTAAATATAAATAAAATTGATTACTTAAAACACATATAAAATTACCAATTTCATACATAAATTAAATCATACCTTACATTAATATAAAATTAACATCCTATCTATTTTTGGAAAAAAAAAAAAACTAGTCAATAGAAAATGTATCTAAGACTAATACATTGATAGAAAAAAGAAACACATTAAAACATATCTTATTGAGAATAAACATTCCTGGATTACTTTTTATTTTGCTAATTTTTGTTTGACAGCTTTAATTTTGCTAAATAGTTGACTGGTTTCATACATTTCTAATTTAATTTAGTTCCCAATTTTGAATTCTTACTTATTAACATTTGATTACAATAAAAATCCATAAAATATTATTTCTAATACAAAAATAAACCAATAAAAAAATAGAGTAGATAGAACCGTTGATTGCACGGCCTTATACACGTGACAAAGATTCGACTTCCTATTCGAGTAACGTAAATTATTTGATTCGTTTAAGTAAATAAAAAGTTCAATAAATTTGTCGTGTTTTGTATATAGAACCGTTTGATGTCCGATTTTATTTAGTTTATTATTTTTCTTAGTTTGTTATTATTATATTTAATGAAAAATTTATAAGAACCATAAATAATAAATTAACTGGATTTAAAATTTCAAATCATGGAAAAGGCCACTTTTAATTTATAAACGTAAAAAAAACTGTGAAAAAAAAAAGTAAAATGATGAGAAGCAAAAGAGCAAAAAAGAAGGAGACCAGATGTTGACAAATATATTGCGTCTCTGTTGTTAGAAGGGTCGTTCGTTTCGTTTTATGTAATTTTCTTTATTTTATTTTTTTACGGGATCTCTCTCTTTCTCTCTCTACACCGAACTTCTTCTTCTCTCTCTCTTCACTCTCTCTATGGAAAGAGAAAACACCAAATCCGAGAAATATTAATAAATAAAAAAAAGAGAATATAAAAGCTCTTATTCTTTTTTATTTGCTTTCTTCGTTTAAGAATCAGAGAGAAAGAGAGAGACAGATAGAGCGATAGATAGAGAGAGAGAGAGAGTTGGCCCAGCGGATCGACGACGATGACGATCTAAGCTTTCTTCATCTTCCTCCCATGGAGTTTCGATTGTTTTCGCACTTGGTCTCCTCTTCTTCGTGTTAACTGTTTCCTTAGATTTTCTCTCTCTCTCTCTCTGGGAAAAATTCGCTTTCTTATTTTTAGTATTTTTAATATTATCTCGGGAACATTTTTTTCTTTTGCCTTTTTTTTTATTGCCCATTTTTTCGTTTCGTATAATTTTTGTCGCCGATTTGGGAGTGAGTGTTTTTGTTTTCTCAATTATCCACGCTGTGAAAGATTTTCTCTGTTCAAAAGAGCGATTAGAGAGGATGTGGGTCTGAGGTATAAATCTCTTATCTCCGATTTTTCTTCTTCCTTTATGTTCATTTATTTTTTTTAAAATATTAATTTATATCATTTTTCTTTAAAAAAAAAAAAAATCAAGCTGATTTTCCATATCTGTCTTCTGATGAAAATTTTGTGATGTTGTTTTTGATTGATGAATTAGGTTAGGCATTTGACTGGAATCGATCCAGCTTCTTCTGTCCTCTTTATACACTGTTCATCGTACGGTGAATTTTTTTCTGTCAGATTCTTTTTCTCTCTTTTTTTTTTTTTTTTTTTTTTTTTTAATTTNTTCAGTCGATGATCGCTTTAGATTTAGCTTCACCTCCAATGGCGGCTTCTTTGTTTATTTCACAGTTATGTTGTAGATTTCGTGGACTCCCATTTCATTGGAAAATTTTGCTACATTTTTTTTTTTTCCTGAGCTAAATTCATCTAAGATGTTATAGTTTTTATGGAGAATCTGCCTCGGATCATTGATTACTTAATAAATTAGATATGATGATCGTCGGTGACTTTCTAGAATTGTAATTGCAAGTTTTAGTAGTTAAAACTTGAATTAATCAAATCTCCTGCTAATACAGTTTATTAATTTTTTTTTTTTTTTTTTTTTTTTTTTTTTTTTTTTTTGAGAAGAAGGAATGTGAGAGATGGTTCACTGTGAAAGCTTCTTGCCCTCAATGAGGGATCATAGTGAAGATTCAAACAGTTGTAACTGGTCAATGTACGGTGGAGATAAGAGTTTGCCGCCTTATGGTCAACAATTTCAGAATGGTTTCTCGATGAGACCTGCACCGGAATCTTACTCTGGCAACGAGAGAGATGTTCTCAAACAAACAATGCTTGAACACGAAGCCGTATTCAAGAATCAGGTATCTAAGCGTTTGATCTTTACTCGGATGGTTCGGTTTAATGAAGTTTGATTGACCTTTTCTTGTTTGTGTGTTTGTGTAGGTTCATGAGCTTCACCGTTTGTATAGAACGCAGAAGAGCTTGATGGATGAAGTAAAGGGGAGGACTTTTCTTGACCACATGAGCCAGTCTGAGCATACACCGGAAAGTGCGATTAAACGAGAGCTGCCTGGCTTTCTCTTGGGAAACTCGATGTGTGGTGAAGGAAGCAGCTCTCAAGCTTGCAATGTTCCCATGCAAAACGGGATTAGTTCAAGGGACGAGGAGGTGTTTGAGGTTAGACCCGTGACGGTCAAGAGAAAAATGTTCGATCTTCAGCTCCCGGCGGACGAGTATCTCGATACAGACGGTGAGAATACGAGCTGTCCTCCTTTTAAGCAGTCGAAAGCAGGAAAAGAAGGTGGTGAGAAGCTGTTTCTTGAAAGAGTCAATGCTTCTCATCAGAACGGTTCTTCTTTGGTTATGAAGAATTCAAATGGATTAACCGACTTGAACGAGCCAGTCCAATGCCAAGAATCAGTACCTGTTCCTTCTTCCAGGAATTTATTCTCTCTTTATGGAAGAAACATCGCTCATGCGCAAAGCCAGTGGTTGGAAAAAAACACAAGTCAAAATGGATTTATGGGTCTAGAAGCAGGTAAATGTGCGATGTTCTTCATTTTTATTTGGTTTCACCTCACTGTTTATATGTCTATCGTATGGTCTCTGATGTTTTTCTACGGTTGCATGGTTATAGGGCACGGCAAAAGAACTCCAAGAGACAAGTTAAGCCTACCTTCCCATTCGGTGCAAGCTCTTTCCAACAGTGCATTTCAACCTCTTGCTTATCCTTCAACTGATCACAGGAGGTTATCAGGCGAATGGGAAGCTCGTCAAAGGAATCCTGAAGTTTCCTATGATAGCTATGTGGAATCAAGCGTGGCATCAAATGCTCCAAGCTTGCATAATGGCTACCGCCCTGAATCTGTCAGACCTTGGAGCCATTGGATTCCATCATGGGACAACCGAAGTGGCAGCTCAGTTCAGAAACCGTTGCCGCTTCAACCGAATCCGTTCTTGAATATCAATCCACAAGCAAGAGCAGATTCGAGTTCTGGGATGAGAAGTCATGATTTTGGCGGGCCTTACCAAGGATTCTCTTCAGGATCGAAGGAAACTGCCTTCAATTATCCATCAGGAAACTTTAACCATTTTAACAACGGCCCAAAAGGAGCTCTCACAAATGGTTCTTTGAGCGAAGCTTTGAAGCACCAGAGTCTTGAAAAACTTCAAGGACCAAGAAAGCAGGAATCCTCTGCTGGGTTGCCCTGGATAAGACCGAAGCCCTCTAACAAAAATGAAACAATCAATGGCGGTTTTGATTTGAATGCTCAATTCATGGATGGAAGTGACGCTGATGGCTGCTCCAATAATGTATCTCCTCCCAACGCCTTGAGGTCTGTTTCATATTCTAATGGCGCCAACTTGGGACAGGTTAACATGGCTGATTCACAGTGTAGTAGAAAGATTCTTGGATTCCCGATCTCTCAACCCAGGGAAGTCAACACCTTGGTGAAGAGAAACCTCGATATCAACTTGCCATGTGAAGCTTCGGTTTCTGAAGCCGTGGTTATGGACAAGGAAGAAGGTAAAAAAGCTGCCACTTCCAGGCACTACATTGACTTGAATTTATGTGCTAGCGAGGATGAAGATTTCAGCTTGTCTGCTAATCCAAGAGTGGAAAGAAAATCAACGACCTTGATAGATTTGGAAGCTCCCCCGACTCTTGAGAGCGAAGAAGAAGCTGGAGACTCTGTGGATGAACACATCAAGGCAGCAGCAGAAGCTATGGTCACCATCTCACTGTCTTGCCACTGGCGTATTACTGATGAATCTGCCTCTTCGTCAACCAACGCAGTTGCTGACGACCCGCTTTCTTGGTTTGCGAACACAATAGCTTCTTGTGGCAGTGATTTAGAGAAGAAGATTGATGCTTGTTTGGAAGCCAGAGATTGTGAAGGCGGCCGTGAGGAATGTTCTTCAGGGGAGTTTGATTACTTCGAGGCAATGACTCTGAACTTACCTCAGACCAAAGAAGAAGACTACATGCCAACACCTTTAGTCCCGGAGTATCTGAAATTCGACGGGACGGACTCGATGGGCGTCACAGCTAACCGGCCAAGAAGAGGACAAGCAAGACGAGGAAGACCAAGACGGGATTTCCAAAGGGATATTCTCCCTGGACTTACTTCTCTGTCTAGGCTAGAAGTAACTGAAGATCTTCAACTGTTTGGGGGACTTATGAAAGCCACAGGCTACAACTGGAGCTCAGGAGTGGCTCGAAGGAGCTCAAACCGTGGTGGGTCTAGCCGAGGAAGGAAAAAACTGGTCAGCAACATTGACATAGCTCCGGTTTGCTCGTCTTTGGCGCAGCCGATGAATAACAACAACAGTGTACAAATGGTGGGACTGGAAGATAGGAGCCTTACGGGATGGGGAAACGCAGCTAGAAGACCAAGGCGACAAAGATGCCCTGCAGGTACTTCTTCCCCAACTGTGATCTTAACATAAAGTTTTTTTCATGAAAATCCGATTTGAGGAACATTATAGAGAGAAACAAACAAAAAAAACAACCAGAGAAAGTAACTGATTCAGCGTTGGAGAAAACAGATCGATGTTTTATTATTATTATTCTCAATCACGACCCCATGTTTGTGGGTGTTGGTTGCCCTTTGTACATCTTGTCCTCTAAAGAGCCAATGGAAAAAAAGAACAATTATTGTTTTGTGTTAGGCTTTGGTTGGTTAATACAAATTCTACATCTCTTCTTTTTTCTTGGCTCACGAAAGA